>JANHFX010000477.1:0-53748 GCA_027560015.1 Chloroceryle amazona | reverse complement strand
CACCGACTGCGTGTGCTACCCATCCCCGATGACCGTCAGCTGCCAGGCTCACAACTTCGTCACCATCCCCGAGGGCATTCCCGAGGACAGCGAGAGGATCTTCCTACAGAACAACCAGATCACCTTGCTGCTGCGGGGCCACTTCAGCCCTTCCATGGTCACCCTCTGGATCTACTCCAACAACATCACCTTCATCGACCCCAACACCTTCGATGGGTTTGTCAACCTGGAAGAGCTGGACCTGGGGGACAACCGCTACTTAAGGGCTTTAGCTGCAGACACTTTCCAAGGGCTGGTGAAACTCCATGCCTTGTATCTGTACAAGTGCGGGCTGAGCTCCCTCCCCAGTGGGATATTCGGTGGCCTCCACAACTTGCAATACCTTTACCTGCAAGACAACCACATCGAGTTCCTTCAGGATGATATTTTTGTTGACTTGGTTAACCTCAGCCATCTTTTTCTCCATGGAAACAAGCTCTGGAGCCTCCATCAGAACACATTTAGGGGACTAATAAACCTGGATCGGCTGCTCATCCATCAAAATCAGCTGCAGTGGATTCACAGGCGGGCTTTTCACGACCTCCGAAGATTGACCACCCTTTTCCTGTTCAATAACAGCCTCTCGGAGCTGCAGGGGGACTGTCTGGCCCACCTGGGAGCCCTGGAGTTTCTCAGGCTGAACGGGAACCCATGGAGCTGCGATTGCAAAGCCCGTTCGCTCTGGGAATGGCTGCACAGGTTCAGAGGCTCCAGCTCCAGCGTCATCTGCGAGTCCCCCGAGCGGATGCACGGCAAGGACCTCAAGGTGCTAAGAGCAGAAGACTTTAGGAACTGTTCAGGGTCCGAGTCGCTCCATCAGATTAAAACACATACTTTCTCCACAGCAGACAGAGGAGCCTCCAAAACCCACCACCCTCACCACTCCTCCAAGGAGAAGGGGAAGGAGAGAGGGGCCGAGAACAGTTTGCACAGCAGCCAGCCCGCCGGCCCCCCTGGCTCCCGGCCGGGCTACCGCAAACCCGGCAAGAACTGCACCAGCCACAAAAGCCGTAACCGAACCTCTAAACCAGTATCCTTGGGGCCGCGGAAAAACGGGCAAGAGGTTCCAGACTATGTGCCTGATTATCAGCACAAATTCAGTTTTGGGGTGATGCCAACGCTCCCCACCAAACGCAAGGGTAAGTGTACCCGGCGGACACCCATCCGCCCCCCCAGCGGGGTCCAGCAGGCAGCCGGCTGCTCGGGGCTCAGGGCATCGCTCCTGGTTTTTATGATGGTGTTAGCAGCTGTTATACGCTGAGCCCCCGGCAGCGGACGGAGTGAATCTGTACTGCCACCAATCTACAAAGGACCAGAGTTTCTTTTCTTCTTCTTTTTTTGTACGTGGCTAGCGTCGGCCTGGCAAAGGGAAGAACGCTGTCTCGGCTTCTGATGGTCTCTCCGCGCCCGGCCGGGCTGCCAACGCGGACTGTGCCGAACGCAGCGGGAGCAGATTAAAAGGCATTATCACACCTTGTCACAAACAGCCTAACCGAGCACCTACAACAACAAAAAAAAAGCCAACCTTACGAAAAGCAGATAACAGGGACGGTAGCCAATTTGTCGGTGACAACCACCAGACAAATGGACTGTATCCGTGCTCTTGTGAATTCTCGTTCATTTGAGAGCGCTCTGAACGACCCCTCCAATTACTGAAAGGAACATAATTGCTGTAAAAACGATCACCGATTAAGCCTACACTGTTTCTCTGAAAGCGAGTGCAAGGACACTGATACTGATGTAATAAGGACATTGGTTCTCCCACGTTTTAGCCCTTTTGGCTCCAAACCCAGAGGCCAAAGTTGGCTGGGAATCTCTTAGAAGACAATCTCATACCCCTGACTATCTCAGGCATTACAGCAGAACAGGGCTTGCCTTCTGGGCTTGGAGTAGCCAACAACCAAAGGAAAGACTGATCAGAGGTGGAATTAAACAAAACAAAACAAGCAACAAACCCAACACTTACAGAAATGAGGTACCCACAGGAGGTGCGTTTTTTTGTAACCATGTTCACACATCTGAGAAAACAACCAACAAAAAACAACCCCCCAAAATGCACAGGCTCCCCCCTTCTCCTCAATTATCCATATGTATGTCTTATAATGTTTATAAACTGTATGGAAACTATATCTTCAGAACTAAGGATTGTATTGTTGAATTTATAGCAGACCAGTATATGATTTTTTTTTTTTTCCTCAAGAAAACAAACCGGCAGCAGTGCCTACAGATGCTGAAAGCCATCGGGCGGGCTCAGTACGTGCAGGGGAACCAGAGCGGACCAATGTTCTCAGCAATTCAGAGCACTAAACTTTGGGAGGGGTGGGTGGGGGTGGTTGTATGTGATACAGCAAAGTCCATACCCAGAGAGCCAAAACTCACCCTTATACCCTAATTTGTAACTGGAGGGAGAGAGAGAGATTAATTAGTCCAAATAAATAGAGCCATAGAGCTCTGTCTCCAGAGTGCTGCAAGGCCCCCAGGAGGAAAGGGGCTTTTTGGGGGCTGGAGGCAGAGAGAGGCTTCCCAGCCGCGTTGGTGACGTGATGACCTTTATAGCTGGACTAAGGTTTTCACTGGGGCAGCAAGGAGCAGTTCCCAGGCTGCAGATAGTCCTGACAGCGTCAGGAGAGGTCTTGTTTCTTAAAAGGAAGAGGTTGTCACACAGGAAAAAGTCAGAGAAGGGGGAAATTACAGCTTGTAGAAGACCAGCGAGAAGCACAGTGCCCAGGGTTTCTGGTCTGCTAGAGGAGAGAAAAATACCTGGTGCAAGAGAGCTGTGTGAAGGGGGTTGTGGTTAGGTGGAGGAGAGGGAGCAGATCTGCTTGTTCCCCTCACCCCGAGCTAAGAGCCACGGTGGAGGGACACGTTTGCTGGTCGGGGGCACGGCAGAGCTGGCGGCATCACCGAGGGCAGCCCACGGTAGCGCAGGGCAGTGCTGCCCGCATTCTGCAGTCGGTGTGAATTCCCTGTCAGCGTGGATACGTGAGACCAAACAGACACTGAAGTTAATGAAACAAGGGAAATAAAAGTGATCTTGGACAAGAAAAGGCTGCTGTTCATTTCGTAACGATATCCCAGCGGCGGCACGTTTCTGCCTGTAGCTCACGTGTGGGGCTGGAAAGCCCAAAGGGGACAGCTCATGCTTTCCTTCAGACACACCACTAGTTTCAGGAAGAACGGGCCAGCTCGGTGCTTTCCCCACCACTCTGGGGATGGGGAGAGGGTATTTATGCAGCAAGAAATCCCCTGGAGGTGTCTGGAAATGAAAAGGGGAAACTCCCAAGAAAAAAAACACAAAACCAAAACCCAACAACATTCCCCAATGCACTTAATTTTAAGAGTGGTTGGGTGCTGGGAGTGGACAGCCTGGGGCGGTGTGGTGTCTTCTGTCCATCTTACAAGTGGCCAGTGTCAGGAGCTTGGATGCTTCACTTTTAAATACCCTTCTTGGGGAATAGCAGCAGTAACTCTGGGAGGAGAAAGGAAGAGGTTACTTCATCAAGCCCTCTCCCTTCCAGCTTCTAGCCAAACTTTTCTGTCTACAGGGCTCTAAAACTCCACTAAAGGGATGTCCAAGGCAGCCAGAACAAATAATCCGTGATCTGAAATAGCTCCCTCACGTCCTACTCTCTATAACCAATAGCAACTGAATGATTCTGGCACTGTCCCTTAGAAGTGGAGAATGTTGTTATGTTGGTTATTTTGTTTCATACTCTGGAAATCAAAGCTCTCAGTGGGAAAATGAAGAAGAGAAGCACTTTATTAATTTTTTTTTAAGTCTGTGTGTAACTCCTGTAATATAGGAGTGAAATGTCAGCACAGGAGATGCTAATGTTTTATAAATGATTTGGGTGCAGCAGGCGCGATGGATAGTCTTTGAGATGAATTATATTAGAACAGACTACGCCTGGCTCAAAACCATAATTGTATTTTTAGTATCTTTTCCTTTAACATGTAGGAAAAAATAAAGGCAACTCCACGGTGTATTACAAGCCTTGTCAATCAAGCACTCTAACTCCCAGCAATAAAGGCTACTGCTTAAAAACCAGAAGGGAGACATGATACACTGCTAAGTAGGAGGTGCTGCCTGACATGGACTATAGGTTTCTGATGTTCCTCCTGCCTTCCCCTTACTCTTGTCCCTCCCCCTGCCCACCCTTCCTCCACGACCACAACTCTTTGAGGATAAACTAAATTTTTATGGCATGCTGTGACACTGAGCCTCGGTAACTAACATCCCATCTCCATGGTTCAGCTCTAGCATGGCCCCTGCTTCACTCTCATGTGGTTTTCCTCCAATCCCTTCATACAGCACGTCTTCATGCATTTTGAATGTTGCTCTGAGGGCTGGCATAAATCCCCTCTTCTCCAGAGCAGCACTCCCATAACCTCAAAGCACACATCTCTCCAGCCGAGCGGATGCAGGTATAACCAGGACTCACCAGAGACAACCTGGCTCAGGCTGGAGATAAGCTGGAGAAATCTGGGATTTAATTAGAATCACTCCCAGTCACCAAAGGTTTGACAGGGAGGTCGCTGGGGTGAAGGTCTGAACCCGAGGTGGTGGTCAGCACCACGGCTACTTTGAGGCAATGCTGGACTGTGGTTCATGTGCTCCCATTTGGAAAGGCTGGATGGATGGGGTAAGGCCAACGGGATGAGAGTCAACAAGGCAAAATGTCAAGTCCTGCACTTGGGTCACAACAACCCCCTGCAGTGCTGCAGGCTTGGGGAAGAATGGCTGGAAAGCTGCCTGGTAGGAAAGGACCTGGTGGTGTTGGACAACAGCTGTCTGAAGATGAGCCAGTGTGTGCCCAGGAGGCCAAGAAGGCAAACAGCATCCTGGCCTGTATCAAGAAATCGTGCAGCCAGCAAAACTAGGGCAGTGATTGTCCCTCTGGACTGGGCACTGGTGAGGCTGTACCTTGAATACCAGGTTCAGTTTTGGGCCCCTCACTCCAAGAAGGACATTGAAGGGCTGGAGCTTGTCCAGAGAAGGGCAATGGAGCTGGGGAAGGGTCTGGAGCACCAGTGTGGTGAGGAGCAGCTCAGGAACCTGGGGTTGCTCAGCCTGGAGAAAAGGAGGCTCAGGGGAGACCTTCTGCCTCTCAACAACTTTCTGACAGGAGGTTGGAGCCAGGGAGGGGTTGGGCTCTGCTCCCAAGACATAAGCAACAGGACAAGAGGAAATGGCCTCAAGTTGCACCAGGGGAGGTTTAGGTTGGACAAGAGGAAAAATTTCTTCCCTGCAAGGGCCGTCCAGGCCTGGCCCAGGCTGCCCAGGGCAGTGGAGTCCCCATCCCTGGAGGAATTTAAGAGGCAGGTAGACACGGTGCTGAGGGACATGGTTTAGTGGTGGATGTGGCAGTGTTAGGTTTATGGTTGGAATCAATGGTCTTAAAGGTCTTTTCCAACCTAAATGATTCTGTAAACCCCTTCACACTCCACAGCTCTGCCTGGGCTCTCCCAGCTGTGCCACCATCCCCCTTCCCAGCAAAGGGGTGGGGATCAGCTGTGAACTGGTGCCATTCACTATCAGAAGCCCAACCTTTGGACGTGCATCAGTTCCCCTCTCCGGGGTGCGGGCAGACAGGCTGCCTGTTGCCAACGTGGTTCGACACTGCTGAGAGCTCCCCACAGCTCGGCTGCAAGCTCCAAACGCCTCCCCTGGGAAACGTGTCACTTGAGCATTTATTTGCTCATCCGTTTCCCATTCCTTTCGTGTTCTCTGGTCTGCCACCCGCACCATGCGCTGCTCTGGCAGACGAGAAGAGTCCCTGCCGCTGTGGCTGCCTTCCTCTTCTTTACATCAGTGAGCTTTAATGCTCTAATTTTGAGCTGTTCATGCAAATCCTTTCCATTAAAAAAAAAAGTGCCAGAGAAGCCAGAAGACGCCCCAGACTGTGCCTCTGGAAACTCACCCCTGGGTGGCAGAATCCCGTTTCCTGAGCCAGAGCCAATTTTCTCTCCATTGTACCACTTTTCCACAGTTTCATCCCGGAATTGCTAATACGGAGCTTTTCATACATGCTTTGAAAACACAAACCATCCGACGCTGCATCTCTTTTATCCTCCCAGGCAGGATGAAAACCAAACACCTCTTGGATATCGAGAATAAATTTATAGTTTATCAGTCTAAACCAAGACCACAAGTCTGCAGTTTCTCCTGGATTCCCCATCGTTTCCCAGACAACACTCTGCCCCCCCCAGCATCAATTCCAAATTATTTCCTTTGTCTCAGGAAGTTGCTCTGCAACACGTACCCCCCTTCAGAGAGGCACAGCAGAACAAAAGCATCGCTTCACATTTCTTGTAAGCTAAGTAACACCTTTTGTGGTCCTTCAAGTCCACCATCCCCTAAATCCTCCATTTGTGTATGCCTTCCCTGTCTTAGCTTCAACCACACCTGGGAACACTTCCCAAGATCCCAATTCCCATTGGTTGACCAAGAATATTTCCCTTTTCATTGCTTACTATCCCCTCAAGGTCTTGTAGGTTGACATTATTCCTCTGTTCCACCAACCCTCTTCTCTCCCTTAACACATTCATCAGCCCCCGAGCTCACGACTGCTTTGGTGAAACACGAGATCGCTGACACCAGGCGATGCTGATGGCAACAGCGATTACAGGGATGCTCTTGTACTGCCAACCGTGTTGGAGTTTGTGTGTTACAGATGGAAGCAAAAGCCACTATGAAAACAGGTCACTGAGGACTGCAGCAGAGCTCACGTTTTGCAACGTGTGGTTTCGGGAAGTGTCACGCTGGCACCGCCAGCCAGCCAAACCACCTCTCTGCCTGCATAAAAGCAGCCCCAAGAGCAGCACCCCTCCAGAGTCTCCATCCATCTCACTGTCTCCCAATACACTCCATCTTCCCCTCTCCTGGAGAAAAGGCCTTCAAAGGGGAGAATGATCTTTCATCTCTGTGACCACCTCAATCCCTGGTCCCTACCCCAAAAGCAGCCAATTAGGTGAACAACGCAAGCCCCTCGCTACCCTGCTCACTGCTGTAAGGAGCTGCTCACTAAAAATCCATATTTTTCCCCACCCTGTGAATATGGGTGAAATTCTCTCCACGCCCAGCCACTCTGCAGATGCATCTTTATCTCTCTGCAGGCTCCTCGGCTCATCCCCACCCTCACCCGCACAGCCTGAGTCCTTTCTGGAGCTGCCCTCCATCCCCTTGCTCCTTTGTGAAAACAGAATCAAAATAACTGTTTAACAAATCAGCCATTACCTTCTCCCATGTCACCAATTCCCCGCTATCATTTCGTAATTGGCCAATTTTCTCTTTTACCTTCTCTCTGCTCTGAATACGTCTCGAGAAGCTCTGATTGTGTGTTAAAATATCCTCCCTAATTCACTGCTCAATATCTCTTTCTGCTCTTCTAATTGCCCTTTTAACTTGCTTCTAATTTTTTTATAAATCTCCTAATCCTCTTCCTGCACAAGTTGTTTACACGCACCGGAGAATGTATATGTATTAGCAGATGTTTCTGGGTAAATAATGCACAAAAGAATATTACTGCTTCACGCAAGCTGCAAATTACTGCTTTCCTCCAAATAAGCCCTGTTTAACCCCTTTATTTAGGGCACACACCCCTGCTCTCGCTGCACATCTCCAGGCTATCTCACTCTTGCTGCAGAACATTAGCACCACCAGCTCCACCACAGCTCGCTCTCTATCTTCTAAATAAATAAATAAATAAATAAAAGAAAAAAAAGGGGATGGTACAGTTATGTTCCAACAAATCTTTTCTTTTTTTTTGGGAACATGACTAGAAGAAACGAAACAATATAGCTACATGACTTGAACACAGCAGCACAACCTCAAGTAATAAACAAATTTGATCGTCTGGGTGCTTTTGATTTATGGACAGCTTACTGCACTCCCCGCTCTCGGGGAGTTGGTTGTCAAAGCCCTTGTGCTGCAGACAGGCAAAGGGTCAGGCAGGCGTTGTTTGTCATTCGCTTTGTAAAAGACTTCCTAAAATTACTCAAAATTTCCGTTCTCTTTTCCGTTTCTTCTCTCAGTTTGTTTGCAGTCTCCTTCTCACTGCAGTACCTGCCAGATGCTTTCAATTCTGTATTTTCCAGATAAAGGGGGATGCTAAATCATGGGTTTGAACTTATAGATCTCATTCAGATGACAGGTCTCAGGTCATCGGCCAGGGAAAGTGACCCTGCATCCAGGCACAAGTCAGTGTTCTGCAACTGAACCCTTGATCTCACTCGAGGACAAAAGGCAACACTGGTACTGGGAAGCTTCAGGAGACGGGGGTTATTCTGTATTTACAGCCAACTCTCCAGAGGCTCTTTGCTGCTGCCTAAACACCAAATCTTAACAATAACATTTGGGGCACCAGAACACCTCTGGGCACAGTGTTTGCCGCTGTCACCTCCATCCTGCCAAACCCAGGTCCTGCTACTCCCCGAGAAGACGCCTGCACCTGTGCCGAGCATCCTGAACCTGCCCACAGGACAGAAGACTAAAAAATTGGAGAGGGAGGGAAACCAAAAATCAGCTGGAAACAGTGAAAGCTCACGTCCTGCTTTTCAGAGGCTGCTCTGCCACGCAGGGTCAAAAGCAAACCACTTCTATTAAAATACAAAATTGTTCCTATGACAGACTGCGGATTTCTGAGGCCGCTATGGAATACCAAGACTCTTGGCTATTTGCCAGAAAGATTTCCACTCTCTTCCCCACATCCGCACACTTCATTTCCCAGAGAAGCAGATCCCACTCCCAGCAAGGGCTGCCATCCTCAGAAATGGATTTTTTTTGCTTCAGTTTGAGCTGCACCGGTTTCGTTTGATCCCCCTGCACCCCGCAGTTCCTGCGGGCAGGCGCCGCAGCATCCTCAGCACAGGACTTTGTGCTGCACCTTCCCCACCTTGCAGCCCATATTTAACACCTCTACTTCAAGCCTACCAGTGTGATTTGGGTTTTGTTGGGTTTTTTTTGTTGTCTGGTGGTTTTTTGTTGGCTTTTTTTTCCCTTACAGACCTAGCGAAACTTCTCTCAGACCCAATTTCTCAATAGTGCACACAAATTGCTCTCCCTGGAAAAGGTTTTCATAGTCATTCCCTCAGTCAATCCTTCTACAGCTAAAATACCCTGTAATCAAAGGTCTTGGTTTCTCACGTCTTCTCTAAAGAGGCGTTTCTAGATGGGCTGTCTCATGAACTGCCGTGCACGCCCTTGTGCGCTCAGAATAAGCTCTGTTTAACCCTCCTGGGAGTTCACAGAGTATCCATATTATTTTCAACTCATGCCTTAACTTCATTCTGAAACATAAAATTAAAAAAAGAAGAAGAAAAAAAAAAAAAGTTGTCGAAGGAAACCGAGTGACCCTTTTGGCACATACACTGCCAAAGCATCCCGAGAAGAACCAAATACACAAAACCTACCAGCACAGAGAGTCAGCTGCCTGCAGGATGCTGTTTCACAGCCCCTTGTGCCCTGTCCCCCAGGAGAACCCCTGTTGCTCAGCACATTTTCAGGGGTTCTTGATAGAAGGAGACACTGGGACACTCGCTCCCACCCAGCTCTAATGCTTTACTAAAGGCACAGCTCAGGGAAGCGGCCTCAGAAAGGAGAGCGGCAAAACAGCATCCTTGCTGTCACAGGAAGACTTCTCGACTCTTCCCTGCATCTACTTAGCACGTAGAAAGCAAAAGGAAACAAGAGAACACACACATATGGAGGCCCTGTTAAACCTGAACTAAATATACCACGGGATGCTAACAGCTTGCCTCGACTTGCTGCCGTTCAGCTGGCACGGTAGGACCCCAACCACCAGGTTCCTTGGGCGGCTGGAAGGGTTTTCCACAGAGCAAACATGGGAAAACTCCAAAATCCCCCTCCGCACAGGCTGTGAGCACAGCCACTGCCCTGAAATGTAGGTGCCAGCACCCAGACAGCAAAGAGCCAGCGAGCAGCCCCGCCTGACAGCACCTCCTGCTTCGCTCCATCTTCCTGCGTGCTCGGAGGAGTCGCTTCCCCGCAGCGCCTGAGCACGGCAGGTGGGGAGCAGCACTGGGACCAGCCAAGGACATCTGCGGGCGTGAGCCGCACGGCGCACCAAGGCTAAGCGAGCACTTTGCCATCAACCGGGTGGATCTCCAGGAAGGGAGATGGGAGCCCTCAAGATTAAAGCAGCAAGAGGTGAGGCAGGAGCGACAGAAAGGAGAGCGTACGTGCAGGCTGGAGCGGGTGTCTGCAGCCTTGTAAAGGGGAAGAAACAAAAGGGAAAGGTGGTCATGTTTGACTCAGGAATGAAGGAAAGCCAGCTGAGAAATTATTAGAGGCAATTATGTGAGCAGAGTAAGTGAAAAGTAATCCCAGCTGCAGGGAGCTGGGAGGGGGGGAAGAAATAATGATGTGATTCAAGGGGGCCCAAGAGAAAAAGCACAAGAGCAGCGATGACCTGGTTTGCAGATGGATCCATTTCTATTTCTGCTCAGACGCGGAAGCCAAGCCTCATCCAGCGCACTCGGCTCTCCGATGGCTTGCGTGACTTCTTCCCTGACTGGTGCAAGTGTCAGGCATGTGCATGTACCGCGTGTCATCTGGGAATCATATTTGCCTTAACAGCTTGCAAAAATGCAAGTGCAAACAAGAATCCACTATTAACATGAACCAATCTCATTCCAGCAAAACTGTGGGGTTTAGGCCAATATAATACCCTGTCCACGGGTGTCAATATTTGTGGCATATGCTAATCATTTCTATTTTCTCCTGTATTTTTCACATATTTGGAAAGAAAGGCTAAGTCATTGTGCTGATTCTGATAATTTCAAGTCATGCACTAAATACAGCAATTCTCAAATAGATCTTTTTTTTCCCCCCCGCTGCGTAACTTCCCCCAAGTTACGCTATATACAGAAAAACCAACAACAGCTTCAAACACCAGAGCAAGAAAACAAAAAGCAGCTCCTACTTCAAGTCAGATCCCAGCTCCTCAGGCTTCCAGCACATCTCAACACAGAACTAGAGCAAAAGGGCAGATTATTTAAAGCCATCGCATGTAGGCCAATTTTCACTGCAGTTCCTTTTGGCTCTGATTTTCAGGCCCCAGTGGAGTGGTGAAGTCATGAATAAATGCAAGTAAACTGAGCTTATCCACTCTTATTTTGAGCACTGGAGTTTACTCACCTCATGCTGCTTCAGCTGGAACACCAAAAGGTAAGTTTAAAGGAAAAAAAATAAGGGAGGGAGCGGGGGATAATCTACTGCTGCCCTCACCTACCGACTCAGGGAGTCCAGCATGGAGGGAAGGCAGGGCCAGGATGTTGCAGACCCACAGCGTTTCGTGCTCCAGATATCGAACACCCGCAGTTATCTCCTGGTGCTGTGGAAGGGCTGGAGGTGGTCCCCCCGCTGCGTGACGGGCAGGGGAGGATCACCATGCCCCTGCTGTGCAGGAGGGATTTACAGAGGGTCCAGCCTGAAACACCACATGCAGAAAGGTTCCTTTGAGGAGGAGATGTCCCCAGATGATATTCTCCATCAGAAGGCAGTGTTTGGTAGAGGAAGGTTGGAGTTTGACTGGAAACTACAGCCTTCCAAACTGAAAATAAATAGAGCAAATATCTGAGAGTTCAAGAAGTCATTGTTAGTCCCAGAACATTTCACCCGGTTATTGGTGTCCTTCCAATTAAGGAAGCTGGACCAACCACCAAATGCTGCTCACCTGAGGACTTTCCCCAGGGACACAGCTGAAGACAATTCTAGAGCTGGCCAACTACAGCACTGCAAAGTTTGCATAATGAATGAAATATGCTAAATACCATATTCTGCTTCTTGGAGCTGGAACCACACTTGCGCACTCGCCTGCTTTGTACGACCTATAAGTTCCTCTGAGCTCTGCCCAAGAGCAGCATATCCTGTGGAGACCCGTGGAGACAGGATCTGAAGTCTAGAGAGATAAATCCATTATGATTATCACATTAAGGAAAAAAAAAAAAAGGAGGCAAAACACCCTGCAATTTTATCTCCCTGCAAGCATCCCTTCCGCTTCGCTTTGACCATAGCAGAGTGACTGCTGCACTTGTCTCCTTGTGGTCAAAACAGCAGCGAGAGACAGTTTCTTCAAAGTTAAAAGAAAATAGTAATAATGGAGTCCCCACATTCCTGCTGTGTTTATAAAGAGATGTTTTCTTCCTGCGCTGTACAGCATGGCGGGCTTAATCTGAAATTTCTTTTTAATCATAGCGGGAGTCCCAATTAACGTGTCGGGTAATCGTGCGAGTAGAACCGGAGTTTCATGACTGCAGCAAGGCAAGGCAAGGCACAGGATGAGGGCACCAGGGGATGGGCAGGGACCAGGAGCACACCCAAGAGCTGCTGCTGGCCTCACACCCTCCCTGCACCGCGGGTGGGCTGCTGGGGAATGGGAGCAGCTCTCCCTCTGCAATATTGACTGCAAACCGGGCCCCGAGTTCCCTGAGCATCGGGGATGCAGCAGCTCCAGCAAAAACCGCATGGCGAGAGCGACCACACCAGCACACCGTGAAGCACCAAATTGCTTTTGCATGTACCTTCCCAAAGGGAAAAAAAACCAAACAACCCCATCAGAGTGGCTCCTGCTTCAATCTGCAGGCGTGTAATCCAACACATGTGCTTCCAGCACGCAGGCAGGGAGGGGGACCTGGCACTGACCTACTTTCTTTTGTTGCTGGAAGTGCTGATCTCTATGCAGAATTCAACGAGCAGGCAGAAGCCATCATTAGGGTCTGGCTTCACCTCTGCCTTACACCACTTCTTACATCACTGCAACCACCAATTCCAGCCCCATTACTCTTGATTTATACTAGTCCCAGTGACAGGACGTTCTGACCTCGTCCTCCCTACAAGCAAAGAAAATTGCCGTCTGTCATGCAGCGGATTTTGGCCAGGCAGGGGAGGTTACCTGCAGCCTTAGGAGCTAAACGCTGTACTTAGCTGCTGGACGCTGCTGCGGTCAGCACACCCTACCAGCCTAAACCAAAGCAGCACACAGATGGCCTTACTCGACATTTATCTGTGGTTTTCATTCACAAGAAAGCTGGGGCCCAGTTAGGCACCGCACTGACCTGGAAAGCAGGGCTCTTTAAAATTCAAACACGTCCACCCAGGGTGGATCTCAGCGGCAGGTGTTACGAAAAAACACAGGCACACAAGTTCTCAAACACACAGGCTCCCATCTGTAGGTATAACAGGTCTGTGGCGTGTGGCCCAGCCTCCTCCAGCTTTCCTCGTGGTCCCCGCAGCATCTCCTGGTAGGATGGATGCTGAGCTGCAGCCCTGAGGTTTGGGAGTTCCAGGCTCACTGCAGTCACTGGGGCTTGTATAAATTGGTCTTCAGAGAAAACCAACTCCAGCGCCTTATGCAAAAACATTCTTTAGTAACCTACTAAAGAGCTTCCCCAGAATTTCTCTTCCCTGTGCTCCCAGGTAGCCGGGTAAAACACACTGCCTTGATTTTGCAGATTTGGAGATAAAAGGCTGTTATGTTTAATTCGCATCCTTCAGACCTCGTAAGGCAGTTATTCAAAACAAGCCTTCCCTTCTGCAATGGCTTAAGAACAGACCATTTTAATTGATTAGCTTGCCCATTACGGATAAGCAGAGTAACAGCCTTGCATTTGAACTTAGGTCCTTGAAATGCAGAAAGACATCAGCCTGCAGTACATTTGCAAGCCTCAGAGTCTAATTTCTCCCTTTCTGCTGTTCCACTCTCTCGGTCTGGGATTTACCTCAGCACACAGGATGCGTCTCTACACCAGGAGGGGGGAATTGCTTCGCACTGACGTTCAGACAACAGATTCGAGTGGTAAAACAATTTCAAATCCGCACTTTGATTAAAATCAAAGCCATGGAAAAATCACGCTAAGGTTCATCTAATGAATTTTTCTTTCCAAGTCTTTAGAAGTAGTCTGCCAGGGACTAAATCCAAGGGGGTAAAGATAAATGTGATAGACTGATAGTCTTCTTCACCCCAACTCCTAGAGCAGGCTTAGCAGTATAAATAAATCTGGCGTGGCCACCAAGAAAATAATCCCATCTATTTAGCAGCACCAGTCTACTGGGGAGAGGATAAGAGGCATTTGGAGACAAAAACAACAATCTCAAACTGTATATATATGAAATTAAAGGATCTAGGTAATTAATTGTTTGATAAGATAATAAAATCTGCACTAAGCTAAGGCCATATGAGTCAGAGAAATAGGAGATAGAAAATATGTTCACCACTCAGTCCACCTCTTTACCAACACATTTTCTAGCATTTGTCCAGTGTAGGTTTTGTTTTGTTTTTTTAAGTCAGTGAATCAACTTTTTTGATATTCAGCCCAATGCCAAACAGGAGCTATTGGCATTTGCCAAGGATGAATAAATAACTAGTGATGGCGCAGTCTCGTGAGATGGTCCAGGAAAATCCGGGGAGAGGTTTCCCCAGGACACAGCTCGCTCAATCACGCTCCCCTCTGCTTTCTAAAAGAACACATATAGCCACATATACATCTCTTGTTACACCAACCGCCGACGATAGCCGCCCATCCTTCACCTCTCCACTGATGCTTTTTTGCCTGCTGCTCCCATCTCCTCTAAATACCAAGTGACTTGTTTGGAGAAAGCTCATTTCTCCTGGCACCCTTACCTCACTCTTAGCAACCTTCTATTTAAAGTCACAATCTGTTGCAGCAAACCATCTTAGGAGTATATAAACAAGCTGTTATGACCCCGCTGCAGGAAGGGGAGGAAATGGCCTATGCTTTAAAGTCAGCTGCCTTCAATAATTAGAAGCAAGCAGACAAACATGAAAGCAATGACTCTTCAATGTTCTGTTATCTAAAGGGTATGCCGGCCCTCAAGTCCCTCATTACCACCTAGGTATGGAGACCAAACGCAATTAGTCAAGCAAAGAAGAGTGTCACCTGCTACAGGAGGGGGTAACAAGCTTTTTCAACTTTGCTGTAACTGAAAGAAGTACCTGGGGCTTGGTGTTTTGTTTTTTTTTTTGAAATTCAGTCTTTGTTTCTTAGCATGCAACATCAGCTGCTTCTCACATCAGAAACCCTGAAAGGTTTTTATTAGTCCTAATGCTCCACAGAAGAATTAAGAGGTAACAGCACATATGTTCTGCTCTGCCCCAAAGAGAGGGAAAGGGAGGGAAATTAGCTCTTCTGCAGCAATCCAGCTAAGCGTGTACATCTTGCTTATACTATAGCCAGCTGTTGATGAAGTTTCAGCAGGGCCTGTTGAGACAGGACAAGGGGTGATGGTTTTAAACTAAAAGAGGGAGATTTAGGCTGGAGAGGAAGGAAAGAATTTTTTATACTGAGAGTGCTGAGACCCTGGCCCAGGTTGCCCAGAGAGGTGGTGGCTGCCCCATCCCTGGCACCATCCCAGGTGAGGTTGGCCAGCGCTCTGATGCAGATGGCCCTGCTCAGTGCAGGGCAGTGGCCTAAATGACCTTTAAAGGTCCTGTCCAATCCAAACCAGTCTATGATTCTATTCCAAGTGAACACATCTATGCAGAAAGCACTCCCTTTGCAAAGGAGCAGACTCTGCATTATTGGCCTGAGAAGAGGAAGATAAGGGTCCCAAAAAGAGCAACTGGAATGTTTCTTTTGGAGCTGGCAGTAGAGGAGACAGTCTCCTTGCAAAAGGCAAAGCAGGGCTCTGCTTTATTCCATCTCCCAGATGGAAAGTGCAGGAAAAGGCAGAATCAGCACTAACATCACACCTGGGAAGCTTACAGTGCTGCACGGTTTAAAACCGAATGGGGCACATATCTCCCATTAGGCTGGCTTGACATTACGCTCACAAATAACCCTCAAGTGCTTTCAGGGTAAAAGCCTGAAACTTGTTTGCTGAGGGACTCATTCATATCAGCATCCTAAGCAAAGAGCCGACTTCTTCAAAGTGTCTTTCGTCAGGGAAACACAACACCAAGGAGAGCAGGCACTCAGCTCTTCCAGGAGAGATTAAAGAGGAAAATTAGCGTAGCTACTGTTTATGCCCATACCAATAAGAGCAGGCATTTACTACCACTTCAATAATTAAAAAGATTTTTCACTAGTGACCAGGTTGTCACTGACTCAGCTTGCAGCCACCCATGGATACAGGCAGCAGAGCAATATCTGGGTGCTGCCACGGGGCTCTGCAATCCCAGTAATCCCAGCACAGCAAGCTGCAGGGAAGAGAGAAGGAAGAGAAGCTAGAGGAAAAGGTCCCTGCTTTTCCCAGGAAGCTCTGACATGATTTCTTCAGGGATGGGATCCAAGGTTTGTTTTTAGCTAGACCATGTAACACTGACTACATTAAAATGCTGAGACTCTGGGAGCAATTATCCCCCAAAAAGCATGTCAAGCAGCGCAGTGCAAGTAGGCAATTAGGCTGCATGTTAAGAGGCAGAACGGAGGCATTAGCACACAAGCCGGCACGCATGGGACGCGTACTGCATTTAGTGTATTTACAACACATGACCTAATAGTAAAAGCAATAATTAGCTACTATTAATACCAATGGAAGAAAACAGAGGCAAAAGGAAGCCACATAGCTAAACACAAGTTATTTATATGGAGGTGGCTAATGCAAGCCAGAAGTAAAGATGGTTTGGTGTTGCGGTGCGAGAGTCCTCATCCCATGCCCCAGCCAGGGAAAGGGGAGGTGGGATGGTCCACGGTTGAGGGATGGTCTTTGGAAACCTCCACAGCTGCATCATGGGCACTCCTGCTCGCTGGGAGGACAGGTGCTCCAGGCTGAAGTAGTTGGATCTGAGCTCCACCTCCATCTGCACTCTATGTATTGAGCTCGCACATAATAGCCACTTTCCTCGGAGATCATCTCCCAGAATATTCCATGTGAGATTAAGCTGTATGCAACCTGCGGAGGGTAGACCAGAAGGATGACACCCCCCTCCTATTTTACTTATCCAAAAATATTTCCAGGCGGTCGGTCAAGGCAACAACCGCAATGATGCAAAGCAACACCGCACCCTCTCCTACAGCAAGGAGCAGGACTGGCTCAAAGCTGTTGTTAAAGAGAAGAGGGTGCTTTCATAATACAACCCTTTGTTCTGCTGGAGGAATTCAATTGCTATAAATTCATTCCCCTGGTAAATGCAGCAGTTATCAGGCATTTTACCACAGGATTCCTGGTCTCCTAGTGAAGTTAAATGCAGTGCCATTACAGCAGCACTTTAACGTGTAAATATTACATTCCCGGTTCTTTAGGAGATGTTCATTTAGTGAAATAAAATCCTGCTAGTAAAACACCTGATCAAACCCTTCAGCTGAACTGGCCCAGTAATTGCTCTAGGACTGGAGGGAGTCCAATGACTGGTTGCAATTTATGACCACTTTAGAATAATAAAAAAAAAAAAGGATCTACCTTGAAGCTTCCGCTAAGGACCGAGTTGTAGATGAGATCATGTAATACATTTACATCACAGCTTTCTATAATGTTAAGTGCTCACTAATTTGTGCTGAATTCCTTTGTAATTCTGATGGAATCACATTTGACAATCACATAAATAGCAAAAAATTCCTCAGGAATAATGTTACTACAACAAGGAGTAAAAGGCAAAGGAATGATTCATCTTTCATGGCGAGACATGCCCTTTTCTATCATCTCTACTCACCCAAAATAATTTGCCCAGCCCAAATTTCACAGCCAGGGCTGACAGACACTGAGTTGTAAAGGGGTCACTCTCCTGAGCCACACAAGCAAACCACAGTTGCAGTTTGAGAGAAATACAGTTAAAATATGAAGCTGTGAGAAAGCGTAAAGACAATTAAGCAATGAGATGAGCTGCCTGAGGGAGGCTGCAGGAAAACCTTGATGAAGATTTTGCTGCAGGCAGGGGGCCGCATTAAATGACCATCATCTCTGCTGTTATTAAAAATCCAAGGGTCGTGGTTAGAACCGGCCAGAGAGAACGGATGCAAAAGACAACCAGATTAACCCCTTCAGTTCAGCACAGAGAATTGGGATTAGAAGAGGAGGGGCAGGGGGAAGACCGACAAGATAGAAAAAAGCAGAGTCCGAAGTGCATCAGGAGCCTACGATCCAGCTGGAGATCTGCAAAACAGCAGACCAGAGTTCAGAAAGATGTCAAAGAGGCAGAGTGGTGGGATCTACACAGATTTTAAGAGGTTTGGTGTTTTCTTCCTTCCTGCAGTGGGGGTGTCCCCTCTCTGTACTCTGGAGCCAAGGAGTATAATGTGGACTTAGGCTCTCTGCATCCCCGCAGCTCCAGGAAGCAAACGCATGTGTTCTGCCCCGGAAGAAAAGTGGTTTCACTGCCCTCAACAGTGCAACCCTGCTCCAACAGGGCTTTAGTAGAAAGGCCACAATCTTTTGGCATTGGAGTAACACCAGAACTACAATGCCAGCTCAGCTTGAGCCTGCACACGGACATCTTTGGTGACAGCACATTCCCCTCCTGCTTCCACATCATCTCTAGGAGAATAAAGACCTGGGGAAGCCACTGGGACACCTCCTTGTCTTGCTCTGTGGACTCAAGAAGCCTGGAGATGATTTAAAAAAAGAAAAAGCTGTATTTTGACTGCCTCAATTAGCCAAATAGCTTAAAACTTTGTTATTTGCTTGGCACCAGTAGAAACAGGGTCCATATGCTGAACTAGAACAAGAACTTGTTTGAGGAATTGCTGCCTCAACCGTGAGATGCCAAAAGCCAGATGGGGGATTTATAACAGTGCAAGGCTGGCTCAACAGGCAGGGGCAGCTACAGCACAGCATGTTCCTGGAAGAAACCAACAGTCACCAAAGCTACGGGAAAGGGTTAAAAATAAAAGCAAGCAAGTTTCTTATCATGCATTCCTCGTCTTCCACTAAATTAATGTTGGAATCAGAAATCAGATGACACTCCAGGCTGCCTGAAAATTGTTTTTACACTTCTAGTACGCCCGTGGCCAAAACTTACACAATATATGTTCAGTACGAGGTGATTATTTAATGAGTTAAAGTAGCAGGTACATTAGGAGAAGCCAAAGCTCCTTCCTGCTGTTCTTGTCCTGAACAAAGACTCCAGAACCAGCTTCGCCCAAATAGCAACAGCATCACTGGGAAGATGACTGGCTGATGCCCCAGCTCTTTTGGAGAGCAAACACAGCTTCAGCAAGGGACGGAGGCTAAGTGGCATGGATCTGACACAAAGCAGTGGGGTACACAACAGGAAGCTGCATTTTTAGGTTCCCATTGGGTGCAGTAATTATGGGTATGGAGCAGCAGCAACATCCCTCCTTAAGGCTATTAATAAAGTTCACCTTCACTAGCTAAGCCCATTCCTCTTTCCTAAAGACTGGAAGAGATTTTATAGCAGATTCATCACCTCCACCCTTTAATTCTATTTTTGGACTCTATTGAACTTTTGCATATGTTGAAATGAAAAGAGTCTATATTAACACAACCACTTTTTTGTTACTGTAATGAGAGCCTTGAAACCACCACAAAGAGAAACATGCCTTTTAGCAGCTGAAACAAATTATTACAGCAAGTGAGTCTTAAAAGGAATTTCAAGTAAAAATATAGTATTGCATGAAGTTGTTATGGCAACTGATGTTGTGGAGTAACTGCACTGGGGTAAGTTTTCCTCCTTCATCCTGCTCAACAAAGTCTAGGAAAAACTTTATGATAAAATTGTGCCTTAATTAGTCAAATAAGTCATAAATATAGCTTATCCCAAAATCCTTAACATTCCAGCCTCATGCAGTCTGCGTGCAGTTAGTCCACTAATGAGAAAATATATCTACTAAAGCCCCACTTACCATTAAAAATCCTATCCAATATTTTTCTAATACAATTTATCAATTTAAACACATTGCACAATGTAATATTCTGCAGCATTCCATTAAAATGATAAATAGCTATGGAAAAAAACAAGGGATTAAACATACTGTAATGTAATCTAACAGTGTTTAAACGTAAATAAAAACTTAAACACAGCTGAGGACGTGTACCATATTTGAGAGCAGAAAGAGCGCAAGTTCAGCAACTGCTCTCTGGACCAGAGTATTAATAGGCCAGAGGAAGCAGGGCAATGAGAAATGACAGTCAACTTCAGAGGATATAAAATTTCCATTAGGCTTTGTTATAAGATTACATCAAAGCAGTTCATATGTTTTAATCTGGGGAAAGAGAAAGCAGCTACTTGGGGTCTGTGCCTGGGGGCTGCCTCTGTGTACTGAACCAGACAGTTTGCATAATGAACAATTTTTATTCAATCAGGATTTCAGCACAGATAGCTCCCACTCAATGGGCTCTAGCACAAGTGGGGTTGGAAATTGATGCTATTCTTCAAGCTCCACCTGCTGGCTCTGGAAGAAGTGCCAGTGGCTTCTGAAGGGCCAGCTTTTGGAGGCTCACCATGTTAAAAATCCTGCATTAAGTTATTGGGATCAAAATCCATGCCCAGATTCTGCATTTCTTGACTTTGAGTTGAAAACCAGACCAAAACAAGCTCAGCAACCCCTCCCCAAGTAAACACTAAAGCCAACCAAACACCCCCAAGCCCATGTTTTCCTTGGGTCATACCAATAATTTAGCTGATTTAAGTTTGCTTAGGCAGCTCTTGAGCAGCAATAGGTGCACGAGCTGCCAAAACCTGCCTGTTAGAACCCACCTGATTACCGAGGGAGTTGCCTTGTACTCAGAGTGCAGCCAAAAGGGCAGAGCAGCCGGGGAAATCGTTCCATTTAGCGTGCGCCTTCTGCACAATAATTACTTATTTAAATTTTACTCTGCTGGTTGAGCCATTAGAAAATGCACTATAAACAAAGGTGATTTTATGCAGACAATAGCTGAGCCAGTCATTTTTAAAGACAGACGCACGATGACTTATCTCCCAGGATGAACAGCTCTTATGAGAGAGCTGAAACAAGGTTTATAGCCTCAACTCCATTTCCAAGGGTTATTCCAGTGGCTGCGCTGCCAGATCACCTTCAGCTTTAGCAGCAGCACGGAGCTCGCTTGCCCTGCTGATGCAAACTGGGGTCGCTAACAGCTTTATGGAGAGGAAGAGCCCAGGCAACACTTAGCTGCACAGAACTATTTGCTGAATCCTAGGATGATCATTTAAGGGTTTCAAACATACACCTGATAATTCCGAGTTAATTACCGCAGGCGTATTAGAGACGTTTCTGCCAGCACCTCTGGATCCTGCCTATTGATTAGGCACTGCGGCTGCTCTCCGGCTCTTAGAAGAACTGTTGCAGTGAATTTAGCTTCCTGCCTGAATCAGGTAGGCTTTGCTTCTGACTGGCACCAAATCCCCTCTTCCTATTTCCAGGAGAAAAATAGCTACATTTTAATCTAGACCTTCCAAAGCTCCTGCTATGCCTGTGACGTCCTGAATGCAGAATTATGGCTTTCTCTGGTTTTTGCTCATTTGTCTGGAAGCCTGGAGGTTGTTGTATCTCACCCCCCAGTACTTTTTGGCTCAATCCAGAAATATTCTTTTATCAATTCTTCTGACAGCGATCCAACAAGAAGGGTGTGTTGGAAGATGATGCTAATCCAGAGAGACTATTCTTCAGTCGGAGCACTCATGAAGTCTAATGAACTATTGGCAGAGGGGGACTGCTGTAGCACAATTAAAACTTGCTTCTGAGAGATACAAAAATAAATAAATAAATAAATACCGCAGCTGAAAGTTAACTGTGCCAAGCAAGGGAGGTGGATTAGCTCAAGCAACATAAATTGGTGAGAGAAGCCACCCCCTTCTCCCCCCTCAAGCCTTATGCATTAAGCAAAGCCAAAATAATGAATATGCATTGCAAGGTGTTTGCTACAAGCCTACTTATAAAGTGCACAGCACAAAACTCCTGGAAGGGGGATTTATGGGTGCAGTCACACACAGCTGGCACACACTGTTCTGAAAGCTTCAGATGGGATAAATACTCACCCTGTAAGCACTTAGCACCCACCACAATAAGCTAAGGTGTATAAGCAGAGTCTAAAGTTTATTTTCAGGAGCATCCCTTGTGGGCAATATTAAATCATCCACCTCAGGTTTGGTAAATTCAATGAGAAACCTGAGCTGGGAGAGGGGACGAGGCTCATCTCCTGCCCTGAGACACCAAATGTCCTCAAACTGCTCAAAGAATGAGGCAAAGCATGGGAAGAGGTTGCTGCTTGGGGACTGGACCCGTCATTAACACCAGATGACACCTCATTAGTCATAGGAAATGACACTAACAGAGATCATTAAAATGCTGTGATCTTTCACCAGTTTTGTCAACTGGGGAAAAAAAAAACAAACCCAAAACCACAACAACAAAACCAAACCACATCAGAAATGAAGTTTTAAAGTTCCAAATAGAAGTTCACATTCATTGATTTATCCTTTTGCATTTGTTTCCAAACATGGTAATTAATATTATAATCAAAATACAGCCACTCTTTTTCTTAAGAAGAAAAAAGTTACTCTTTTTCTCAAATCTTGCTTGGTAATGAGCATGCTCTCTCTGCAATCCAATACAGGACTAAAGCATCACCAGAACACGTCAAGTAAAACTTACTACAAGACAAAGGCAGCTCCTGGAGCTCCTTTAGCACGAGCAAGAGCTCTGGTTGATACAGGCTTCCACACAAAGGCTGACTCACAGACTGATGCTAGAGGCCACGGCCACTGATGGGTGGCACGTTAAATGCCCTTCCCCTTCCTTCAAGTCTGCATTGCTTCATGGAAGAGGTCTGAAAATTAAGATATGGGTTTTTTTGACTTATTAATCTCTTCGCAGAAGCTGTAAACTTGGAGACAGCTCAAAAAATAGGTTAAGGCTCACAATAAGCTGAATGAGTTAAATCAGAATCAGGCAAGCATGCTGACAGCCAGTTACCACGACTCTTAAGCTCACAGGCCGAGGTACGAGTGCGAAGGAAACTGCAGCATCGAGTCAGATAAAATGACTACGGTGGTTTTGACTGGTCTACAAGGAAAGGTCAAGTATTGGCTTGCTGGTGGGACCTATTGCCAACACACAAAGACTGGCTGAAGCAAAGGAGGACTGACATTACTTCTCCAAATTATAAATTCTGCTTCCCAATCTATCTGAATGGATTAACCTCAAAACATGAGATCCGGAATTTAAAGATTCAGAATTCAGAAGCTATTATGAGTCAAGAGCAGGAATTAGCATTCGAGTTATAAATATGCTCTAACAAACTGACAGGAGTCGGCTTGCTGTTCCTTCCCTTTTTGAAGATGGTAGCATCAGGCTCGCAATATTTAGATATAAACCTAGGAGCGATTTTCACATCCCAGCTGGATGTTAACAATGTGGCTTGTTGGAAGAACACTGCTCCTCGTCCTCTAACTGGTGGCACGGTGCAGTAAACTGTTAACAGCAGGGGAGGGTCTTTGTTAGCAGCGCAGGGGATGGGTTTGTCTAAAGAAAACACACGTCCCCAGGACACGGGGCTGTGGCACGCCAGCAGGAGCTCCTACAGGTCCTCACCTAGCCAAAAGCCAGGCTGAAGAGGCAGACACAAGCACACCTTGAATAAACAGGAGCCACTAATATCAGAGAAAGACTCCAGGCAGTAAGTAATGAAGACACTAAATAACTGTACCCGCTATTCGGATTTTCTGCCAAACATTAGCCAATTTAAAAGGCAGCAAGAGGCCTTTTACACAGAGAGAGAATTTCTTTGAGCGTCGACTTAAAAGCTGAAGTTTGGCAGGAAAGTGTCTGAGAAGGATGGGGTAGAGGTAAAAGCCAATTTTACCTGGTAATCTGCTACACTATTTGTGTCCTACCCAGACCACACTTCATGTATTAAGAATCCACTGCAGCTCTCCTCGGCGCTCAGGTAGCGGAGAAGCTAATGGTTTCTATTACAGGCGTGTGCGGAGGGTGGCTGTGGCATGCACATCTGTCTGCAAAATAGATGTTAGCTTTGGAAACTGCCGAAACACCTTCGTTCCTCGGCAAACGGGAACGGCAGCGGAGCTTTTCGGGCTCCCTCCCTGTGTGACAGGCAGGTGATTGACAGGGCTCGGAGCCGAAAGCCCGCACGTGCTCCCACTGTAAATAGTAATGCTTAAAAGCAGCAGCTCTAACAGACTATTTCACAGACTTAAACTCAGTTACTCTAATGAGGGTTTCCACACACACACAAAAAAGTCTACACATTCTCAGTGCAAGGGGAAGACAAAAAAAACCAACCAACCACAACAGTGAAATAAACAGCTGGTGAAGTGAAATACGAGGTTAAAACCCTCTCTGATTCAAGAGAAGATTATTAAAACAGCTATAAAGATGGTGTTGGCATCTCTTGAAATGAGTTTGTTACATTCAGAAGAGGCAGTTACATATGACAAACCATTTTCTGTTTAATTAGAGGGCTCTGTGTGGAACACTTCCAGGCGGAGGAGGGGAGCAGATTGCTACCCAGCATCTCAATTATGGGACAGCGCCTTGACAATTCAACATGCAAATGTTTTTAACTGACCGAAGAGAAAGACAAAAAAGGGAAAGAAGAAAAAAAAAGGCTTTGTTTGTTCAGCATGGTTCAGAAACAGGAGCTTTATGCTAACAGGCAGCAAAGTTAAGCTTTCTTACAAAACACATTATTGCTTAAGATTTCTTTCTGCCCAAGAATGGCTTCTACTTGCTGGTTGGAAAAAAAAAACAACCCAAAACCTTCTGTGGGGAAAATCATGACAGAGATACCCATCTGTCCAGTCCTCATAAAAGCTTTCAACACTTCCAACCAGGTAAAATACTACATGGTTCCTGAATAGAGAGGGACCTTGGTATTCACACCAAAGCTCTGGAAGTAAGCAAGCACGCAAAAGGAAATTCTAGCTAATACAAGTTAAATATAGGTTATGTTAGCTGCATTTTACAAGCACTAAGAATGTTATTGGAGAAAGCTGTCATTTTTAATGACAGCACAAGCTCCAATTACCAGATAGCTGATACACTTGGGATTTGGAAGGGTTTTTTTTTAAAATCACTTGAAATCTAAAAAAACCTTCATTATCAGCTTCTGAGTTCGATGTAAATAACTTCACCTGGTGCTAAGAAGTTTAACATTTCACAGGGCACACCAGCAACTTAAAGCCATTTATAAACGGAGCTTCAGCTTCCTGGCAATTTCAAACACAGTTTATGGCAACTTAAGCAGCAGCAAAGGACTCAAGGCTGGGCTGCGAGCAGAACCAGCTGGGGAAGGTGAGCAAGGCTAAGGGAGATGTGGTGAGCTACCACCCCAAGGTCAGCCAGAGAAAGATGAGGATGCAGCACACTGAGCCCCAGAAGAAGGCAGGAAAGCACACCAGGCTGCAGATCAAGTCAGTTCAAGGAGAAGACTAATTCTTGCTGCTAGGCTTAGGAAAGGCCATTTCAGCCTAGAACAAAACCACGTTATCACCTTGAGTCTAAACCAGAGCATACGCTCCCCGAGTGTACACAGGGGCTTCTTTAAAAACACAAATGCAGCTATACATGTGGAAGTCCTCTCTGATAGTACCCTCACACGTCTTATCAAAACATCCCTTGATTTCCCACATTTTCATCACTCGCCAAGGTTAGCAAACCCCAAAGCATGTCCAAATGTGCTTACTAAGAGCAGAAAGCTGCTTGGAAAAAAAAAAAAAAAATATCTGGCTTCCCAGCTGCAAGGAACAGCGCCGTGCCCCCGGATGGCTCCAGCTCCAAAATCTAATGTGAGGTAACAAACCTAAACACTGAAAATTTTCGTTCCCCACAGATAATACGAAAGCCTTGCAGTCAGCAAGAAGAAAGGCAGCCTTCTAGCTTGTGGCAAGCAGAAAGTGGGATTGAATCATTACTTGAGGAACGTGTTTCAATGTCTATAAATAAAAACCTGCGAGGCATGTTGCCAAAGAAGAGCGAGTCAATATAGCTTTTCTATATGTGCTGTCAAACTTTACTTTTAGACAGTATATTAATTACATAGTCAATAATTGCGGGTTTCATTAGTGTATTAAATACCTCAATCAATAATATTTATCCTTCTCAGAGCCAGTCTTCACCAAAAAAAAAAAAAAAGGGGGAGGAGTATTTTTTGATCCTGCAGTTCAAAAAGTCAGTGCAGCATAGCAGCAAGGCTTTAATGGAAACCATAAAACACTAGAAACGGACAAAAATCGGATTATTACTCTTATTTTTCAGCCTTTTGTACAATAAGCCATGAGGGAATTCCAAGAGCTAAACTGATGGCAAAAAAAAATTAGATTGCTTTCTCTTAATTGCTCAATAGTGATGTCAGAGTGGACATGACAAATGTTCACATCTTTCATTTCTACATCAGATAAACCAGCGACCCAGCTCTGCGCAGCCAACTTTCCGAGGATGAACTCTCAGAGCCAAGATCCCATTTCTGGTGCATCCCCGCACGGTCGTCTGCTGCAGTGCAGCTTTTGAGGTGCCTTTATCATAACCTGGCCCATCCCTGGAAAACACCTCCCTCTGAGCAGTAACAGACTTACATGGGACCTTCACTGAGCTCAGCCAGGCTGAGCCCAAAGCAAAGCATGCAGAAGGATTTTTTCTTCTTTTCTTTTTTCGTTTAAAGTTTCCCTTTAAAGGGTGAGAGGTCTGGGACAAATTAAAACAAAATGCCTTTGCAAGTGTCCAGTTTATTTTAAATAACTTGCAAGATCAGTTATATACAAGAATGGAAAAAGAAAAGTACTACAAGCAGCCTAGAAACACTCCCAAAGGCACGTTTTTGGCATGGAAGAGCAGCTGAATTTAACAACAAATCAATGCACTATAAACAGGAAAAAAAACCCTAAAAACAAACAACACCCCACTCCCCAAACAAACACCTAAGTATTCAAATAAAATACACAGAAAAATGTGTAACAGTCCTTATGAAAAATCCATCTGGTGATTCAAACCAGCTTTTTTTGTTGTTTGTTTTTTAAATATGCATATGAATGAAATGTAAAAATGTAAACATGAAAAACAGACTTAAAAAAAAAAAAGAAGGTCTGTGGGCCTCTTGCATCCTCACAGATAATACATTAAAGAGAATTTCCACACTCTGTAATAAGATTACTGATATTTACTGCACTATTCCAATATTTATAATGCATAATATGCTACAGACCACTCCTTCCCCTGAACAGGCTTTGGAAATATGCAGCCTGCTCCATTTCTGAGCCTTTTATGTAAAAGAGATATGAAATTTCTTTTTCTCTTGCATCTGATGGGCCTAAGCACCCCTTCCGCTGCCTGGGAGGCAACTCCCCCAGCTAATAAGGATGGCCATGGTCAGGAAGAAGCCCTCTGGGGTGGCTGCTCTTCTCCAAAGTGGCAACTTTGAGGGCTAGGAGAGGGGGAAAAGAGGCAAAAGGAAAGGAAAGATAATGAAACAGGACACTGAAGGAGAGTACATCTTCCTCCTCCCCTCAAGATGTTACGCTGCATCTTGGGCAGCAAATGCAAGTATCACCAAGAATTAGGAATCAAAACATCAGACTCATCAGCTTCCACTCTCACACCCGTTGCACTAAAAGGACAATCCCATGGCGCTGGAACACGGAAGCCCACACACACACACACACACACACACACACACACTCACTCATCCAAGCTGCCAGGCGCAGCATACGCAGCGTAAAGCAACCAGCTCCCAAACACACGCAGGGCAGGCACTTCCCCTCCGTGCAAGACCACCATTTATTTATTTATAACAGCTCAGAATATTTTACTCCTCCCTCAGAGCTCTACTTTAGAAGAAAACAAAGCACCTGATGCATATTAAAACCCAGATCTGACTCAAATGGAATCTCCCCTCCAGTGACTCATAAGGGTCACCAAGAATCAGTTTCAAATTCATGGAAACTGGAGTTAAATCCTAAAAGTAGGAATTAACTGCAAACTACCCAAACATGGCACATAAAAGCACTCTCCAGATCTTCCCTTGGCCATACAGAACTTGATGTTCTCATGGAATTGCCCTTACACCTGCCTGTTTGAAACCAGCAGCCTCCCAGCTGCCTCTTTACTTTGTACATTTATTTTAAACAAAAGCATTAGCAGCCACAGGTATTTTTACCTCAGAGATCTAGTCATGAAGTATTCCAGCATCCTTTCAATTTAGCAGATACGTGTTCCGCCCAGATAATGGTTGAAGCCATCCAGCAATAACGTGAACACTAGCAGGGGGAGATTTATGATGAGGTGAAGGAAGACACAGGCTTGTTTGCCAATAATCCCAATTAGCATTGTGAGTCCACTCACTTCTCCTTAATTAGCGGAGTTGAGCCCAGAGCCTTCTGCAGAGTCTTGTTTTCCATGGCCCCTGTCAGTGGCTGCGGTGATGTACTGGGGCTTGGAGGGCCGTGGCCAGTTGGCAAAGAGGTGGGAGGAGAGAAAAACAGAGACACCACCACAGCTTCCTGGCCCTCACTCCTTAGCTAGACAGGTGTTTTGGAACCTCACTTTCTTTTGATTGTCAAACTACTTATTAACCAATTATCTTCAACAGTTCTAGCCTCTGATCAGGTGATGAAAGCAAGATGTATAGATAGATGAATATATATTTTATCATATCCATCTCAGGATTCATTTTGCTAAATTAGCTCTTCTAGGCCCCTCCTAAAAAAAGATCTTCATTCTCCTACTCAGCAGTGTAGTCCTCCTCTGTACTCGCCCCAGCTGAGATTCTTTTTTGCCTCTATACGTAGCAGACCAGAACTGTACACAGCATTCGAGATGAGATCTCGCAGCAGAGGCTTATATAATCCTAGGGTACTTGTATAGCTATACTAGAAATACCTTGCCTTACATAGCTTGATGTTTTTATCATCTACTAGCTGATTAAAGCATGATTAAAACCCTCCAACTCTTCAGTCACTAATGAGCATCCACTTTAGAGCAGAGGGCTGGGTGTTGGGGTTTTTTTTTATTATTAGTCCTCAAATAAATGACTTTTCATACAAACTGTTTGAAGTCTATTTTCTGTTCTAGTTCCCAAGGTCATTCAGCTGATCCCGTAAGATACCTTAACACTCTCAAGTATCGACACCTTCCCTCTCCAGTGCTCTGGCTGAGGGCACAGTAAACCCAGCAATTCAGCTGCACAGGATTCCATCCAGGGCAGGGAGCTGCTCCAGCAGAGGCCGGTGTGCAACATCCTCTCCTAAAGCCACAGTGCCAGCAAACACGTGCTGACAAATGCCCATAAAAACAGCCAAGTGCATACAGGCCTGAGAATTGGAGCCTCGAGGAACGTTTTGCATTACCACTTAGTACCAGTCCCCTCAAACCAGAAAGCTGGGGGGCAGAAAGGGAGGAGCAAACCTCAAAAGACTGGTTAGCGGAGCGGAAAGATGGATTATCACCACTAACCTACCATTTGTCAATCCAGAATTGTGCTGAATACTGTAATTTTCTAGTCAATGCTTTATAAACAAGGTCAGAGGGAACAAATACTTCAATAAAAAACCAAACCAAGACACCAGCAGAAGAATCCAATCACAGTCCTCAGAATCCAAAAAGAAGGAAGGGGTTTGTTTGTGCCATTAACGTGTCCAGAAGAACGTCCTTCAAGCCCATCAATGGAAATGACATTTGTAGCTCTTAAACAAGACTTAAGATGACAAATGGGAAATCATGGGAAATAAAGAGCACCGACCAAATACTCGAAGAAGCAGTGCTCTACAGAGCAAAATAAATAAATAAATTCCCAATTTTACGACCAGAGACCCACTGCAGTATTGCCTGGATGCTTGGAGCTGTGCAGCAAATGCCAAGCTGTGAGCTGCAGCCAGGGAACACATAATTAATGTGATTAGGAGCACACAGAGCTAGCATGCTCTGCTGACTGAAAAGCCCAGTAGCATAATTACTGTTTTCTGTACCAGCTCTATGTCTGAACAAATCTCAAAGCCTGGTTAGTTTTAGACTGCTGTGTAAACGTCAATAAAAATCCCAGAAGTGCCAGCTCATCAGCATTCTCAGGCACAGAAATGGTGAAAATATCACTGCATTTCCATGCTGTTAACATCAGGCAAAGTCGTCTCCATTCTTCAGTCTAACCTTAGAGTTTGTAATAAGGTAACATCTCCCCCAAGTGAATGCTTATTATGAAAGCTAATTAATTGCTTTCCAGTAATGATAAGTCTTTGGTGTTCAAAGAAAGCAAAATTCACTACACAGGAATTAAACAGTGTTTATTGAAACAAAGCTTCCCCCATTTAAAGACCTGTTTCTGATTAACATCATTACAAATAAAACCAAAGAAAACTGAACATACGAACATACAAACTGTGTGTAGGCAGGAAATGTGAGCTGAAATCAGTCAAAAATCCATAGTATTAATTGAAGAGAAAAACTAAAGCAATGCTTTGTAGTTGCCTAGATTTCCCTGGGGGGATGGAGAGTCAATGCTTATCTGCCTTCCTCAGAAGAGACTATTTTGATTAATATCAGACCCATCTGACTCAGTCTATTAAACCCTGAAGGAAGGATATTCTTCAGATATAAGAGATATGTCTTTGATTAATAATTCTACCATATTGCCATTCCAAGCATTAACAACTGCATGGCACCTGTGGAAAGAGAAAGCCTTTGAATTCTATGGAAAGGAGCTAACTTGAGCTAATAGACCTGTTCTCCTTCGTTGCCATCTGAAGGCTGCATGACTCTTCCTCCTGCCCTCTGCTGAACAACTCCCAGCTGCCAAAGTTGTCACTACTTTCTTGCAAGAAAATGCAACAGTTATACAATTCAGCTTTACACAGAGTAAGGAAGCAAAGTTACTTCAGACATTCTGAATAGTTTGCCTAAAGACCCTGGCAAACTGTCTAGAGATTCCTCTTTAGAGCTGTCACAGCTTAACAGACCACAACGGTTAACAACATCGTGGCCATCAGAGTGCACTCTTACCTACCAGGGGCGTGCCTCCAGAGAAATGCATTTAATCATTTAGCCCACTACACTGGGCGGCCATGCGCAGGGTAACTAACTCCAAATTGTCGCACACAGAGTGGGGAAATAGGCAATATTATCTCATCTACTGAGTTTTTCCTGGAAGTCCTAGCTTCCCTCACTCAGCACCAGCCTCCTCACCCTAGCTGAGCATTTCTCCTGATGCTTGCGATCAGCCTCTTGCTGTATTCTCTGTAGTTCACAGGTTTGACGTCCAGTGCTGTAGCCTTAATACGAGATTCATCCTGTGAAAGAGAAATATGTCATGTAGAAGAATGCTTAGCACTCCAGTATTCAGTTCTAGCCTCCTTCTGCCACAGAAAGTTACTGCTCTCAGTATCAGGGTTAGCTGGGGAGTGCAAACTTGACTCCCAGAGCAGCTATGCTGTTGTCGTTTGAAACAAGCCAGGCCTGATGTACCCGAGAAGCAGCAGTGGTAATGACAGCGGATCCCTCCTCCAGTGCTCAAGACTGATGGCATTTGCTGTGAGCAAGTATCTCTGGAAACTTCTCCCCACAAACATGAGAGGGAAGCCACCTCATAGGGAGCCAAATCAAACTACAAAAGCCACATGCAACATTACCTGCCTTTTAGGGGATACTTACATTGTAAGTCTCCAGTTTCACTCGGATCCTGAACTCATAGGTGTTGAAGTTTGCATTTTGGAACACTTCTTCAAACGCCTGCTCGTTCTGCAAGAAGGACAAAGTCAGGTTATCAGCTGCAGACACTCTAGCCTTCCAGTGGCACCGTGAACTTCTAGAACAGCTCATCTTTTGCTGGTGTTGGCAAAATGGTGGAACTAACTGCATCACGTAGGCAGAGCTGAATCTTTCATTGAATTTTAGATGCCAAACCCCTAACTTAAAAGTTCTTAAGTTTAATTCAAGGTGAAAAACATTACAAATCTACACAAGATTCTCTCACGCTGCTTAACTGGCCGATTCTAACGTTCTGCTACGATCACAAGTGCTGACAGAGTTAACCATTTCTCTGTTGATTGTTTTATAGTTGTCCTGTTTCTCTGCTCACCCATCAAGGTTGTATGTCCCCTTCACAGCCTGACAAAGGCCTACTTAAGAGGATGTTCTATAGGAAAGTTAATGCATGTTTTCAACACGCTTTTACAACCATTAGAGACTGTCATATTTATAACATAAGCTGCTTCTAATTACAAGATGAACATTATGCATCATCATTATTTATAACAGGCAATTTGTCAAAACAGCAAAAAGAAGCAGACAAGTTGTGGAGATTGTGAAAAGTTTGTTTTTCTAAAAAATCAGTTGTAAAAAAACCTTTGCTGACATTCCACAAAATTCCTGCAGCCCCACGAGGATACAGACAAGTAATTATTAATGCATTTATCTATCAGATGCACTTGACTTGATCAGTCACTCCAGCAGCAGACAGAGCATCTGATCTGGAATTGAACCCACCTCAGTTTCACACACACTCCAAGCGTTACATCTGCTGTTTTTAAATGCGTGCAGCACGATTTTACACTACACAGTGAGTCTCTGAAGGTTTAGAAAAGCCCAACAAATGAAGGTGAACAGGAGTAGCTGGTTTCACAGACTGCAAAATGTAGGCAAATCCTTCTTGAATATTAAAAACCCCTTCTTGTGACCATTGTATGGATTAGAGGATAAGAGAACTCGCTTAATAAGGCATCTGGCTTCTGTTTCCAGCTCTGCCACAAACTGTGGTAACTGTTAGTGAGTGGAAAATGCCATCAGCATACCAGTCACTGCTACCCTACATTACCTCCTTTGGTAACAAGCAGAGTGGAGAAGACAAAAACCCCATATGCATATCTACTCTTAGTGTGGTCACTGCCTGTATGTGGACTCAACAGATACTGTGAGAGTGGAGAGTCTCCCACCAACTTCACAGGATACTGCATCAGGTCTTAAGAGAAAACCACTAAGAAAAGCTTACTGAAAATGCATCAAGTACTATTTTTAAAGGCTCATAAAAGTGTCAAATCAAAACCAATTTCTCCTGGAACACAAAGCATTCCCGCTCAAGGGCTCATTCCATATTATGTTCCATTTTCTATCCTCAGCCGTTTCCATTAGGCAGCTCTTCAAAAGACATTACATGTTTGTACTGTTACACAGGGGCTGCTGTCTCTCCTTCCCCACCCAGTTCTCTTCAGCATTAGAAGCGACTATGAAATTTTGTCTGAACTCTAGCAGAGATTAAGATGACTGAAGTAAGAAAATATTGACAAGTTAAGAATGTCTGAAAATGAAAATGCAAAAGTGTAAGCACATCTAATTAGGATGCTGTAGCAATACATCTTCCTACAGAACAGATGTGTCCAGCCTTCCTAATATCAAAAAATTTTAATGTCCCAGAATCACAAGCTTTGTACCACTTACCTTAGACAGCCAAAGTGCAGGAAATTACCAAAAGACATTCTTGTATGCAAATTACAGGAAAATTACCCCTGCTTTCCAGAAGCAGACGAGTTCTACAACAGTGTCTCAGGACAAGCAGGACTACTACAGCCTCCACAATCCCTCCTGATTCATTTCCTTCCTACAGCCAAGCAATAGGTTAACCAACAACTGGAGTATCTATGGTGCCTGAGTACCAACCAGTCTTAGCCTGGGAGCACAGCAATGCTCACGTGCAATTCAAGAGCTTCTTACGCTTTCCATAGCATCACTAAAAAAACCAACCAAACAAAAATCACACAGCTTTTATATAGCAGGAAAAGATTCTTTTGTTAGGAAGGAAAGCGTGGCAGTGAAGAATAATATTGTCTATTAGCATTTAATGACTTACAACCTCAAAAACTGTTCTCATCTGTCAAAGAAAGAGCACTTAAGCATCTCTGCCAACGACCCATTTTACAAGTCGTGGTTTTCATATGACCCCCAAACTTTTGGATTATATTTGACGGGGTGGGGGAAGAGCCTTCAGGAGCAGGCTAACACATAGTAGTTCAAAAAGCCTCCTGCCTACTTACAAAGATACATACAAAGTGTTCTGGAACTTTTTGGTTCTGTAAACAAATTTTTGGAACACATTAGGGATAACGTTGTTTGCATTCGTGGCTGAAACAGTTTTTCTGCAGATTCTTCCAAGCTAGGTATAATGATACAACAGCCTGTCTCTTCTGTTGGAGTCAACATGCACTAAAGCTGTCAGCCCTCTAAAGGCTGTAGTACTATCATCAAGGAATCAGCTGCCTCTCGAGGTCCAGGTGACAAGGACAGGCTGATCTCCTGCTTTTAACAGCCAAAAGAACTCAGAGGTAGACAGACTGACTGTGGGAGCAAACTAAGGGGGAAACCAGGCAAATCTCTGTTCTCCAGGCAGATGGCCCGTGGAAAATAATCCCGAGAAGAGTAAACAAGCTCCTGCCAAGAACTTCAGACTACGGAGAAGCAAAGATATGCGAACTTGGAAGAGATACTGAAGTCCAACATCTGGAGGACAAGCTTGATCCGCCAGGCCCCTGAGCTGGCCTATCACCCAGAGAATAGGCAAGATCAACTTCTTGCCAAACGAGCTAGAACATCACTTTTCTTCATGGGGCACTCGTGTATTTGTTTTGATAATTTCCACAGCAACTACATGAACATAACCCACTGCCTTTGCCACCTCTGTTGACTGCAGAGTGCTATCCATGCGCACACAGGGATGAGATCACGCTCTGATGGATCAGCACTGGTGTTTCACACATCTTACATCTTTTTCCAAGTTGCCTTCACAGTCAACATTACAAGAATATTTCCTTACCACGAGGATACAAAAAAAAGAAATTTGAGCAGCCCAATAATAAGATGTGTGAAAGGTAGTTCAACTTTTAGACACTTACTAAAAATACAATAAGCTAATTGACTGACCTTTTCCTTCAGTTCTCCCAGGAAAGCTGCATTTTGCCCAAGAATGAGTTCTGCTGACTCTTGGAAACAAGTCACCCACTGATACTCTAAACAGTCCGCAATGGTCACCTAAAAAACAAACAAACCACCAACAAAACCCCAAAAGGTTATTTCATCCAGTTGCCTATTCCTTAAGGAAGGTAAAAATAGAGAAAGAGGAAAAAACATAAAATAAATCGGAGGAGTTATAAAGACTTTTAAGTTTCCAGTATCTATCAGAGCCCTAAGTACTGTAGGTACTTTCCATCACTGAGGCTGGAAGGCAGTGACTTTTTATTTTTTTAAGCTCCACAGAATCTCTCAGTAATTTAAAACAAGTTAAATTTCGACAACACATTGTGCCACAGGAAGAGTCCAACAGGATCACAGTGGTACCCAGTGATGGATTTTCAGCTCTGTTCTACTGCCACTGGTGAGCTGTGAGCAAGAACAGGTAGCCCTGTGGGTGGGTAACCACCAAGGGGAATGCCACGAGACCGCAAACTGCATTTCCTTTGTACGTACCCGAGCACTCGAGCAGGAACACGTGTAATACTACATTATGAAAAAACTATCAAAAACAGTCAAGGTCAAATCAGAGCAGTCATATTAGACTCACATGCATTTACAGCCTGCTTTGACAATTAGGAATGGGAAAATAGGAGATGCGCTGTTCTGAAGGCCTTGATTGTACCCTCAGCAAACCCTTTATATTCTGTGAGAATGATTCTACTATGTAAAGTAGCTCATGCATTCCTAGAAGTTATCTGCTACAAATTTTTCAGCAGCAGTTTGTGGTTTAGTGAGACTGCAGGGATCATTCCTTTCTCTCTGCATGCCCACCTGGCACAGCATCTCTAAGAAGCAGATGTAACTCTAACTTATAATGTAAACCAGAAGAAGGTTCATTGCTTAAGGTGTAAGTGGGCATCACAATAATAATCCCAGACAACTTTCTGAAGCAGGCTACATTAAAGCAGGAGACAGAACAATACCTAACAAAAAAAAAATATGTACTAAATATAGGTAGCAGCTGTAAAAGTGCAATTACTGCTCTCCAGAAATGCCATTTTACTTCAGTTTATCTTCACTACTGAAGAGGCGTAGGCCATCTGTACTCTGCACCGCATAGTACACTTGGAAACCAGAATCAACCGAGCCAGCATCAACTTTTTGGCAAAGAGAAAAGCTTTTAATTGGAGCACTAGGAAAACAAACTGCTAATCAGCTCAATGAAACATCCCTCACCCAGGTACAGCATACAAGGCATTTAAATAGCCTCTAACCCACAGGCACCACAGACAAACAGCAGAACACCCCATTCTCTCACAAGATTTCTAGTTGGACCGTACGAGGAAAGCAGCAGGAAACACACTTCCTCTAATCCATCTACTTACCAGAAGCATCATGCGGTACTTGAAGTTGGGGAATTCACGATCACACTTTTCACAACGATACAGTCCATTTTGTTGGTCTATCACTTTCTTATTGCAATCCTGAGAGGGACATGCCTGGTACATACAGTTCTCTTTGCGCAGATGTACAATTGTGCCCACACAGCTAAAATAATCTGCCTAGGAGAGTGAGTGTGCAACATTAGCCTCAAAATACTCAGTGTTTTCCAATTCTGAATTAACTACAAAGCAAGGCACCCGTACTTGGATATTTAGGATTAGAAAGCTTAAGAGCTATGGATTATTGGGAAACTGTAAATCAACCCCTCTGTTGCAATAATTTTCAGACTTCCATTATGTTAAATAAAGCCCCTACAGCAAGATTATTTTGTGTTTCCATTGCAGGAAACTCCAGTTGCTAGGTTTTCTTCAGATAAAGCATATTTGCTTCTCCATTGTGTCTGTTCAAATCTCCACTTTTTCGCAGGATTAAGATTTTGCATTTTCCTATGCTTCTTCTGGGAGCCTATACAAAACCCAGAAAGCCTACTGTGTAGTATTACAGATAAGCATTTGATTAAACTATAGCCTACAGAACAAAATACCCGCTCACCATACTAAAATAATCATCCTAATGGTTTAAGACCACGGTCAAGTCTTTCAATAGATAAACAGAGGTTGCTTAAGAAGCCTGTGTAAAAAGAAATCTCACAGATGATAGATGAATTACAGGTAAAGTTTGGGGTTTTTTTTCCCCTTAAAGTTCCTGCATATCTCAAATGGATTAGCATTTAAGTTTGAAAAAATAAAAGTTAAAAAGTCAAGCAGCAGTATAAGCCTAGAGAGGTTACTGGACTGGAATGTCAGAGACCTGGGATTTATTCCTAGTATTTCTGTTGACCAAGTGTGCACCCTTGAAAACCACTTCCTCCTAATGCACCCGTTTCTCCTAGAACACTTTGTGCTATTTATATGAACATCTTTGGGGTGATCTCTTCCCACTCCCCCCCCATTTATACATGGCTTAGAATTCTCTTGCAAACGTAGTATGTTGCAACATCAGCCACGAGCTTGAATGTATTTGAAAAAAATTATTTAATAGCATAAATTCTGAGCAAGTAAGCACATACTGCTCAACAACTGGACTACTTCAATAAGCAGAACACCTGAACAAAGTCCAGCTTTTTATTTTCTTCCCAATACACAAGACTTTTACTCTGTGGCCGTGCTTTACCTTATCTCCTTGTCCCAAGTTCTCAGATTTGGCTTCAAACAAAGTTTTCCAATTGGTATTCGCTCCGGATGCTGGCCCACCCCTCACATCAGAGATGGAGGCACACTCCAGAAGCTGCCCCTCAGAGTCAAACCTGGAACCACAGAGATGTACTTCTGGGTTTGGATAGCAGACCATACAGACTTATCACAAGCATAACATTTAGTTTCATGTACTTAATACATGAGGGATTTTTTTTATCAATGATTGCAAAGGAAACAATTACAGTAATTTGTGCATATTTCAAACAAAAATAGCATTTCAGAATAAGTTAATAGTCTGACTTAATTAGCACCGTATTTTATAAAACCACAAAAGGAGGACAGCTTTGTTCTATATAACTGCAATTTGTTTGCCAGCTAGTGGCCAAACCACGCACTGCATGCTTCTGAAAGGCAGGCAGATAACAAGATTTAAGGGCATCAAGATATTTCCCTAATTAAAATTAAATTACATGGTACCATTATCTTCGCAGCGGCTTCGAAAGAAAAAGCAAATAGCATTGAAAAGATTATGCTTCCTCTGTTAAAATAAAAAAGCACAGCTTTTCAGCAAAAGGTTGCAGTGCCATTCTGGTTGGTGTGCTTCTCGAATCACCGTGACAGGCTCCAAAACTGAACTTAGTGTGACAGTAACAGGCAAGACCCACAATCAATTTTATATTCAACAACCTTCTCAAGTGTGGGAGAACCACAGCTCAATGGCAAATGAAGAATGCCATTATATTGTATCCATGTTTAGGTGATTTAACTAGAACCTAAAACCCCAGGATTCATGAAACTGATGCTGTCAGCACTTAACCCTATTTGTACGTACACCACATCTCACCCTATTACTAGTTCTAGCGGACAGTTTAGCAGCCACTTGCAGTAGAAGCAACCAAGAAAACACTTTGTGTTCCTGACAACGATATAAATGTTATTTTGCTACCTGAAAAACCTCTGATAAAGAACAGACCCTGGAAGAAACCAACGTAGTTCCTCCAGTCCATACTAACAGAGTGTGTATCAGATGCCACACAATGGAAAGAGCCAGTGAAAAAGAAATATTGTTCTCTCAGATCATGCCTCAGAAAGTGGAGCTGGTCAAGTCTGATTTCATGCTGCCTTCCAAGCCTTTGGGTCAGCATGCACCACTCCTATTTCAATTTTTCAAGGTCTGTCATGGAATTACAAGTTTTTGAATTGAACAACTTAAGAAGGACAGCCTTTCAGGCTCTCGTCCTTTAAAGGAAGAGAATTTTCTATAGCCCTGAAGTTCCTATATCCTCTGATATCTTTCTTCAGTACAATACAGACTGCTCAAGTACAGAGGAGCAGAATAAAACAAATATTCCACAGCAGGTTGGAATGAATCAACATAAAAACACACACTCATACCATCCTCGGAGCTTAAAAGCCTCTGGGCTATCAGGGTTGATGACAACTGTACTTGAGGACAGGACAGACAGGCTTCTACCACCAAAATCAGAGACACGGGCTCCTTTGATGGCTACCACAGGTTGTCTAGAACCATCAAACTGTTCAGCCTGCATGTGTGAAAAAACAAAACCAAATCAAAACACCAGGAAGTGTTAGTGGCATAAAGGTACTGAACTCATGGCCATAATTCCCGGGTGATGACAAGAGACCAAATCTGAATCAAACCATCTTATGTATTTAAAAGCTAAGGTTTTAAATGACATAACTAGGAGTTTAAGAAAGATGCAGCTAACAATTAAAGCTGTAAATCTAACACGTTTCTTTCCTGAAGAAACAAAATCCTGGTCACACCACTGCTACAGGGATGGAGGTTTCTCTAAACAGAAGTTATTTGGTCAGATTAGACTCTTAAGGAGGTAAAACAACTCGTTTGGCTTGACTGAGCCAATCATGTCTATTCTAGTAGAAGTGAAAAAGCCAAAGTGCAGGTATGCTGACCAACCACTTTTTCTAGACTTTCCATTTTCTCTTTTTAATCTCATAAAGCTGCTTTAATGCTGTTCAGTTGCCATCAGTTTGTTATCTGAGTGAAGTCTGACACTAACAAAGAATCTCTTGGCACGAGAGAGGTTTTGAGAGGTATAGATTTTCTGGACCCCACGCCACTTAGCAAGCAAGGGGAGGATCATGTGCTTAAAGATTACAAACGAGCTGGAGTTAGCAGTACCATTCACTGCATCCATGAGATGCTAAAAGAACACAGAGCACGAGTTAGGGCAACGACTGGAGTAGAGGAGATAGATGTTCTAACCCTAACTGTGCCAGCTGCAAGCTGTATGTCACTTCCCTTGAGTGCTTCTTGTTGTCCCTGTTTTAGAGGGAAGGAAACTGATTTAACTTTGTAAAAGGCAGACCCTGATCTCTGTTGGAAGGGTTATGCCAGGAATTGATTACCAGTAGCCTCTCCTATAACAGCCTGGTTCAAACTCAAAACTCTGATATTGAACTGCAGGTTGCTTCATTTCTATCAGCAGATGATTAACAGTCTTTAGGTACCTATGATACCAGCGCACTTGATCATTTAGCCATAAAGCATCACTGTCAACCTGCAGGATCACTCCCACTTTATAGAATGGAACATAAATCCTTAAGTATCTACAACAGTGGTGGAAAACAAAGTAGCCTGTTGAAAGGATATAGAAGTAGTTTACTGCAACTACTCAAACCTTCAATTCCAAGGCTCTGATGCTTGAAACTCCTAATCTGAGATGCAGCCTCTCAGTCCTCTAGTTAAACAGCAATTTATGCAGGGTAATGTGTATCCCACCCTACGAATAAAATTAATCTCAAACAAGGCAGTCATAGCCACTGGGCTTTTCCATAATCAAACTGCAACTCCTATCCTTTCCTAAAACAGAAGCCCGTTATCTTCAGTCTTTGGGCTTGAGACGTAATGTCTGCAGTTGTTCAAAACACATTAGTGAGATCGTGTCAGCAGTTTGTCAGAGAAAGGTTAAGAACATCACACCTGAATGAAACCAGACAGCCTTTCACCTTCTCTCTGCCCCTGATCCTTAAACACCTAGGACCTGTTCTCAGTGCTATGCCCATCTCAGATGACAACAGCACACTTTTCCTCACCCTACACAAAGGGACCTTTGCTTAAGAAGAGGTAAGAGAGCACATACCTCATTTCCCCATAGCGTAGCTGTCACCAGTTTCCCTGACGTATCCATCAGATGCACATTCCTCTTGGATACCTCCCTATTGTTAGCTCTCACTGTAATTTTAGTGACATCTTCATAGCTCTTACAAATTCCAATTACATCTGAAAAACAGTTACAATTTAGTTAGAGTTACTCAAGGGTCATAAATGGGGAATACAAGATCACAAGAGAAGAATTCAAACCTACTGTCAGATTTTTACCTTGTACCCTAGCTCCCTATTCAAATCAAATCTGATATGGAAATTAAGTGTACGATGGTAGGAATGTTCCACTACAGAACACTTCGGTGCTTTAATTTTGTTGACGAATTCATTAAGATATTCATGAATGCAAGCCTCACCACACTAGTGAGATCAAGGCATTATACTATCTTTTCCCATCACGTTCTGTCAAAGCACCTGATCCTGTAACACACTCTTGCTGTTGAAGCAAGGGATTTCAAAGTGACTGTAATGTGATGAAGCAACTGGCTACAGTCTTCATTGTAGCCGTGTGACTAGAAGCTGTAACTTAAAACAAGTCTGTATGTTTGACAGTAAGAGCAAACACAATCCCCTTTGCACTCCCTAAAAAGATACCATTTTTAATATTACAGATCTACCTTTAAAATTCCTAGCTGAACGCCTCTGAATCACAGGCATCTTGTGCCTATGAAACCCAAGAGCCCTCGCCCCCACCCAAGCCTCTGATTTTTCCGGAGTACTCTGCCCAATAAATTACAGAAAAACAAACCTCCAATACTTCACAAATCAAGCCAAAACAGTCATGCAACTTGGACTTGGATGCACTGAATTATGCCAAAATCACTACAGAGATAATTAGATAGTGAAAGAAAGCAAGACCATGGAAGGTATGAAATGCACACGTGCTGAGCAAGGACATTTTTCTTTCAGCCCTTTTCTGTGGAAAACAGTGATCAGAGTACAATAAACAAGTATCATTTACTCTCTTGTTTGAAGCACAATTTTGAAGAAAAATCATTATATATTGTTAGCAGAACAGGGCAAAGACCTCTTAGAAGGAAAACTGCCCAAGGTATTTTTAATGGCAACCATCACTGGATAACTGAGATCACAAGACTCGAAGCGTTGTATGCTCACTACCCCCCCAAGTACTCAGGACACAGAAGTAAAACTTCAGAGCTTTAAAGATTGCCATTTTGCTGCTTAGACTGACCAACAATGGAGTCTTTGGGTGTGTTCTCCAAGTCAGAGATGGATACAAACTCAAACTGAACAGATGGAAGATGCTGGGCATCATCACAGGGCACAACTGAAGTCTCATTAGTGAATGTAATCTCATAGTCATTCTTAACAGCTGTATATTGCTTGTTAGCAGTCTTCAAATTGCCTTTGGTAAAATAATATACCTACAGAAGAAAGCAATGAAACATAGAGGATATTATCAGAAGTCAGACAGAGAAAATAAATGGTGTTCACCTTTAAAAATCCTTGGCATGTTCAAATTTCTCTTTTCTAGCTCCTGTCAGTCTATAAAAGCACAATGCTACCGTACCTTGTTCAATTCAATGAGTGGAAAGAACTTGTCTGCTTGATCATTGAATGCAGTAGCTCTAATCTCACCCTGCAGGAAAATAGGAGAGCTGGTCAGAACTGAAATTTGGCATAAAAAAATAAAAAGAAGTCTTTGCAACATTAAGTGGCATCAGTTCTACAGACACAGTGTGGTCTGCCAGGCTAGCTCCAGGCATTCGAGAAACAAACACCACCTCCTTGCATTCATAGTTACAGCTAATACAACATATTCTACACCCAACTATCAAATCTCTTATTCAAGTCTCTTTAGTGTATTTAGAGCAATAGAATGAAATGCATAAGAACTGCACGTATTGTATGCACACCTCTGAAAAGGTACTCATAAAACTGGCACTAATTGCAAGTAGATACAGTTCCAACAGTTATCACAATATACTGTGTGCTATCTCCCACTCATACATGTCAAGTCTTTAAGGAAGAGTTAATAATAATTATAAACTCACAAGATATAAATATTTTTTAAAAAAATCTGAATACAAACAGTATGCAGAGAAAACAAATGGCTGATGACAATGTGTTACATTATTAACCTCACATTTTATACTAAACATAATCTAGCAGAATCTTGTTTGTTTTCACGACAGAAGGCTGTAATTTGATAAGAGGTTTGACAAACTGCAAGCTGAGTTAGATTAACCAGATACCATTCCCCAAAGAAACCACAGATGAAATTTCCTAGTATTACAATAATTTGTACTCTGATTTCCTCAGGAAAATGAAAGCTTGTAACTCGAAGGCAATGCTCTTCTCACTCCTTGCTTTGCAAGGTGTGCAAGACCTCTCTCAATCTGTGGGAAACCACCTCAATCCTCAGCACCAGGTTGTCCGTTTCCATAAACAACTATATTTTGAAGCTGCAAAAATTCACTCACACACTATAGACTTTGATGAAAAATAATCAGTAATGCCACACATTTAAGACTTCATTCTGGATGAAAACTGGGTCGTTGATGCTCAACTTAATGAATATAGGAATAACAAGCTTCAATCATAATAATAATAAAATCTCTATTTCCTATAATACACTTTATTTCCTCTGTTTTGTCTTTATGAAGGGTTCATCAGCATGTGGTGCACATTATCTTATTCTCAACACATGACACTTACGCTTTCATCAACCAGCTCTATAGAAAAGAGTTTTCCTTCACCACGGGAGTTGCTCCACGTGCGGATCTGGCCTTTTTGGGTGACTCGAGCACAAATGGTCCACCTGAAATTGTGCAAGAAATCACTCTTCTGTATCTTTTTTTTTTTTTTTTTTTTAAGAAGAGATTGAATTGATAAATCTTTGGAACTGGAATGTCACTATTTAAAAGCCAGAATCTTCCTACTGCACATCAGCAACTCTACCAGCTTTTCTGCTGCTTTCCATTTTAATGGCCTAGACCATTAAAGGCAGAAAGTTGTAGAGAAAGCAGCAAAGCCAACCATAAAGCATCTCGTATGATAATAGTAGCGAACAACCCTTCCGCATAGAAGCAGGCCTCAAGTCTTTCACTCTTCCATGGTACATTTCTCATGCAGCAGTTTGCCTGGTCTAAAAAGCCATGCTAGAACTCAAGAGCTCAATTATAGGATTCGCATTTAACTTGGGTAATCAAATCAGTTTGCATAACTTTAAAGTGTCATTCACAAAATAATTACATCCTCATGCTTCTCAACAGAACAGTAGCCGAAGTGAATAGCTTACTGAGCTGTTTTGTCATTCAGTTACCAAAAAGAAGGGGTGCTTTAAGAAAAAAAGAGAAGCCAGTTGATTTTCAACTAAATATTAAAAACCTATCAGGCTCAGCAGGGTAACTTCAAGACAATGCAAAGGCAAATCCGAGATTGTCGCAGTGTTGAAGTTAAAAAGAGAGGAAAAAAAAAACAACCAACCAAAAAACAGAAGAAGAAACAAAACCCAAACCCATACAGCTGTTTCTATAGAGGTTTGGTTTTGTTTTTTCTTCTTGGTTTTGCTTGGTTGAAGTTAACCAATAAAGTGAAAAGTGTTCAAAGAATGACTTGACAGAGATTCACATGAGAGAGCAAAAAGCAGCTTTTGCTCCTTCAGGCCTGTGACATTGAGCAATATCTGGCAAACCTTGATAACTCACTTAGACTGGTACGGGTTCAAGCTGGCAATCGGCACTACTTTGGCCTGAGATCCCCCTGGTGTCTTCACTGAGCTGGGAGCACTTGCTTTACCAAACTGGTTTGAGGGGGCATGGTACTTTGGAGCAGCAGGACCTTTCAAAAAAATCACAACAAAGCATAAAGAATTTCAGCCCTGCAGACAAAACCAGGACAAAAGCAACTTGTGGTGTAAAGTGAAGCAGAGCTTTACCTGCTGTGTTAGAGGGAGCTGCACTGAAGACAGAGTTACACTTAACACTGAGTAGGCACTTAAAGCCCCATTCACTGTGCTGTGGACACCACAGTGCAGCTCAAGTCTGCTCTTGGTCACAAGTATTTTCTAGGCTGCAAGCTGCTGCAGGAGACACTCTCAGACCTTCAGAGCACTTACACTGGAAGTGGAGATGTGTCCAGAGTCAATCACTTCAACACAATCTAAGTGGGAAACAACTAGTTAGTAGTAAATTCTCTAAATTATGGTGCATCAAGCTTTAGATGGACACCATCTGAGGGCACAGCTAAGCCATGGCACCTCACAATACAATAATCTCTGACAAAGCAATGCTGCCAATTCTAAACTGAATCTTGTCAATATATAAGCATAAGACTTAGGATCAGCTTTAAGTACAGGAAGGAAGAGCTTGTCTTCTGCTGCAGTGACCAAGTGTCAAAATTTCACTAATTCAAAATACTTCTTGTACACAGGGATAAAGAACACGGGTGAAAGCAGTACCAAGAGCTGGGACTGACAACTTTTTTGCTTTAAAAAAAAAAAGCCTACAGGCTGACATTTAAATTGCCTTTTTCAGTATCTCAATATTTAAAATCTTGATAAAAATGTATTTCTAGATGTACTATCAACTCATTTCAGCCCTGTACCACCTAAACTATTTGGCCTCAATATCTCCTCATTGCTAACACATCTGTTGGCCAGCTCCAAACTGTAGCCTGCTTGAGTGTCCACAGAGCAGTGTTTCAAGAACACAAAATTTCATCAGAGTACACACTCAATTTACCTTGCTCTGTCAAAGTTGTTTCCTATTTTTCTTTTTCCCCTTGAGGAAGAAGAGGGAAGGAGGACAGATTGTTGGGTTTTTACCCTCTTAAAAAATTAATTATTAAATCCAAGTGTACAGTAGCCCCTTGAGAGAGTTCACCTTGTCAAGCTATGAGTTAGCCTTTAATGGAGTGTTTCTTGTGAAACATCATTATAGAAAGGATCAAATTTAAGCTGCAGCTTTGCACTGGACAAATGGAAACCAGAATTCCTGCCCAGGATTACTCTTACCTGCACCTGACAAATTGCCATTTTGTTGCTGTGGTTTGCTGGGTGCTGGGTTCGCTGCTGGAGCTGAAGAACGTTGCTGCCCTTGCCCTGGTAATCAAATGGAAAGAGACCATATAGTACAGTAGGGAGCACAGTAACTGAATCTACCCTTTAGCCTTTTTAGGAAATAAGACTTGCATAAAAAAAACCAAACAACTTAAACCACAGAGAACACACGCAAAAATCCAGATGTTACAAGACACAGCAGTATCAAGCTATCTGTTGAACAATATTACCATGGAGGAATTTCAGTCAAATCTCTTTCCTCAAGGAACTGCTTTCTACTTTTGAAAGAACTCAGGGTTGACAGTTATTTAAAAGACAGCACTTAAATCATCTTGACAACTTCTCAGATTTTATAGCCTTCTATTGCTTGGACCCGTAGTTTCTGCTACTACTTAAGAGCCAAGATAAAAACTGTAGAATTCCCTTTTAAAAATCAGAAGGGACCAAAACACCTTCTGTGCTTCATTTCCAAATTATGAACATATTTAATGTGGGGATGATGGAGTTATCCCTTCAGCATTCAGCAGGGCCCCTCTGGGGACCCAGTATATTGCATAGGGCGCAAAGTGATGCCATAGGAAGTACATATCATGTATTTTTTTTTTAGATTCCAGGACTTTTCCTTGCCTTAGATTGATAAATTACAAGAGAGAGAGCAGAGTGACACATCTAGAGAAATAGTACATTAGATAACTAATCTACCATTCAAAAATCTGAATTCCTTTACAGGACAATTGTCCAATCATTTGGCTTCCAGATGAGAAAATATCCCAACTTCTTGGTCTTTTTGAGCACACCTAATTCTTAAGCCATTGGTCTGCAGGAATTCCTAGGCCTGGACCTGAGCAAACAAAGACCACAGACTAGGAATGTGAGGAGGAAGGTGGTGAGAGAAAGTGAAGAAGGTCAGACCAAGCCCATAGGTATCACAAGGAATAAAAGCAGAGAACCCCAGAACAGAAGGGCAAGAAAGGCTGGCACTGGAGTAAGGTAAAGGAGCAGCAGCAACACAAGGAGCCCCTGATGTGGTGTCACCTGATGTTGTATAGTCTACAGAGGTAACCCTCTGGTTATTTTTAATCCAAAATAAGGTCCTCGCACAAAAAAAAACCCTAATCTGCTCCTCTAACTTGCCGCAGTAGAGTCACATCGGTGAACTGGTGGCAGCAGTCTCCCTGGCAACAGAGTGACGTCAAACAGCAATGTGTATTTACTGCAGAATCCACTAGATGGAGAAGGCAGATTTCACCCTTGCTCAGGTACTCAAGAGTACCCAGTCGGGGCCAGTGCTCAACAACCCAAATTCATTTCGTGTAAGAGGGGAAGGAAAGAAAACCAAGAAAAAACATTAAGAGAAAAATATAAGAACAGGAATGCGTATATGAAATAGCAAGAGACTTCCTTGCCACTTTTGCTCCAAATGTGGGGGCTTTTTTTCCCCCCGTAGGATTTTTTAATTTAAAATAACAAAACACCAAAAACCAAACCAGAGACCTTAGAACACAAATTCACATTTTCATGTCTGCCTACCCATAGCCTGGTGTTTCACAACAGATTAAGAATGTAGTAACACATCTGTGCATGTGTTCAGATAGAGAAGCAGCAGAAATATCTCTCCAATTTTCTCACTTGTAGAGTCTAGAGACTCCTAAAGTATGATCTTTGGTGGCTGGTGGCCTACAGATCACTTAAGGTGCTCAGAAAACTGACTCCTCTGCCTAGTTTTTGCTGTTAGGTTTTATTAGCAGAAGCTAAAAAAAACAAAACAAAAACCCCACACTTGAAATACCTGACTGCATTTCTAGTAAATATACTGGCTTAGTCAAACCCAAGACCTTTGGCCCAAGCCAGCCACACAGCCCACTCTAATGGAACTGCCATATGACAGTAGTCCTCTGCTTCCAGTAATTTGTTCCCAGGAGGTACTGCCACACTGCCATGGTGACTGAAAACCAGTCCTAGAGCTGAGCAACAGCATAGGGAGGGGGAAGAGGAGGGAAGAAAATGGACTTTGAAAGAATGCACATCAAATCACAACGGTGGGAAGGCCAAGAATAAAGAGATCAAGTCAATGCGTAAGTACACAAACATTTCAACATTGAAAGATTCATGACTGAAGTTAAACATAAGGAGCAAGTAATTGTCAGTCAGAAGCAAGTCCAGCATCAGAGTAATTTGAATGAGATTAAGGACAGTAATAACATTACCATCTAGTTTTCAACAAGAACTGCTCAATCTTAATTTTCAATGCTATTATGAAGTGCTGTCTGAAAAGTTTTTTTATGATATGTATTAAGAAGATTGTCTCTCCTCAGCTTCCTTGTTAGGCAGATTAACCACCTACTGCTCAAGTGTAAAGTGGCCAAAAGCAGCTTTTCACTCCTCTGGTCCTACTGTGCTATTACAGTCTAGGAAAAAATATTCCTTATTCCTAGGTCTAGCAAGTTGAGGTCTGTATTTCAAGTATGACCGAAAGTAGGACTTCATATTCTTATTAAAATATCTGTTGTTTTTTTTTTTTTTTTTTCCAGGAAAACCACCAAGGACTGTTAGAGACTCATTCATTCTACATTAGCTGAGCGTTCCTCTAAGTTCCTGTATAAACTGCAATTGTATTTTTAAGAATCTGCAACTTGAAATACAGCTCTGCCATTTTACCAAGGCCTTTGTGACAAATCAGGCAGCCCTGCAGAGCAGGGAGGCTGGGGGAAGCATATTTAATCTAAGCTATTACCATCTTCCATAACTGAAGCCTTATTTAGTATCAAATAAAAGGGTATGAAGTGTGCAGAATAACATCAGTGTTAAAATGAAATACACAGCTTATCAAATTCGGCATCTTTTAACTATGTAGTGCAAAACCACAGTTACTGCAATCACGGAATCACAGAATCATTTTGGTTGGAAAAGACCTTCAAGATCATCAAGACCAACCATTAACCCAGCACTGGCAGGGCACCACTGACCCATGTCCCTCGGCACCACAGCTCCACGGCTTTGAAACCCCTCCAGGGATCACAGGGACTCCACCACTGCCCTGGGCAGCCTGGGCCAGGCCTGGACAGCCCTTGTGGAGAAGAATTTTTTCCACCTGTCCAACTTAACCATCCCCTGGTGCAACTTCAGCATGCTTCCTGTTGTCCTATTGCTTGTTTATTGTTAGAAGAAACCCCAGCTGACTCCAGTCTCCTGTCAGAGGGGAGTTGAGAGGCAGAAGGTCTCCCCTGAGCCTCCTTTTCTCTGGGCTGAAACAACCTCAGGTCCCTCAGACATGTAACGTCTCCAAAAGAAGTTAAGATTTGAGAAGCTTGTTGTCATGTACTTTTGTGAGCCCAAATGAAGAACACAACTTTGATCAAAGTCATGGTAATTTTAGCCAAATTTGTAGTCTTAAAGGTATATTTTCAGCTCAGTTCTGTAGGATCACATTCCAGTCGTTTCTAAGCAACAGTATGATAACTGAAAACCACTATAGTTCACAAGCTCTTGTATTGTACAAGCAGAAGAAATGGGAGAAAGGCACAAAACAGTCTGCTCAATAGCTATTCTGAAAATCTTGGGTCTCTACAGCAACTGCAGATTAAACCATAAAATCTGAGATGTCAACACATTTTTTAAACAGCAATTAGCTAAGTAACTATCAAAGGAACAAAGGATTCTTTAGGCTCATTTAACAAACGCCCCTCTAATTCCCTAGGAAAAAGAAAAGTTAATGAAGAAAGATGTCTCTCCACAAAGTCTCATTTCTACTTCGATTAGTAAAGTAGATTTGTAACCAGAATGGCAGCGTACCCACCACCACTGTCCAAAATATCCTACAGAAAATTGTTGTCTCTAATGTGCAGTCCCTCAGCAATAAAAATAAATTAATTCACTTCCACCAGGAAAAAAAAGAAAATTCTTCAAGAGCTATTTGCTATTAAATTTCAGCCATTATCTATATATACGTCAATGACAGAGCTGTTCAAATATTTTCTTTAAGTGCTTATTATCCTTTCTCTTTTTTTAAAGATCAGAACTGGAAGAACAGAACATACCTCAAGGGAAAAAAAAATAAAATAATTTAAAAAAATGTTTGCCTGAGAACTGTAAGCTCGGCACACAAAAATGAACACCACAGTTACTCAGGCAACATAACAAACACAATAGGTTTGTGGCAGGTTAGATTAAGGTCATGGAGTCATAGAACATTTTGGGTTGAGATGGACCTTTAAAGGTTCACTCAGCTCATCCTCACATTTCAGATGGCAGGGTAGGATGGGTGCTGAGGGAAGTCTGTTTGCTGGCCGTGTTTTCATACCAGTCTCTCAACTATGTACTTGGAAGCAATTTAAGTTTTAGTGCTTCCTGAACCTAACGTTCATGCAGAGGATGTATTGTTATGTTTAACAGCCTTTAATGGATTTTTCTTTCACATCTAATTGCTTTTTGAATCTGTGCCAATTTTTGGCACCTACCTCAACGAGTTCCATAATGTAACTATGCACTGTTTGGGGGTGTGGTACAGCTTTTGTTTTAAAACCACTACCTGACAACAAAAGAACCAAAAGAGCATCATATGAATGTAGAAAAGAGAGAGAGATTCATCATTCCTTATTCATCCCCTCCACGCCATCTTATACTTTCATAGATCATTATTACATCTTCCTCCTGCTGTTTTCTTTCCAGACAGAAGAAATTCTAATCTGATTACTCGTTATGAGGAGACATAGAAGAGATTCCACATACTTACTGGGACTCTAGGTAGAGACCACTAACAGATAATAACCTGTCAATGTTATCATAAGGTAACAGATACTTCCCAATACCGTGTAGAGACTGAAGCTTCAGCCATGGGGTAGTTTATTAAAATAAGAATAAAGCCCATTCTGTGTTACATGACATGACAGTATTTTCGAGATCTGGACATCACTGTCCCAGGCATATGAAAGCTGAGCATGTCTGACTGCTTCTTCTGAAGTGAAGGCAGCAGACAGCTGACAGGTTGTCAGAGCCTGTTCAGAAAGGTTTTGGTTTACAGAGGCCACTCACCTTCATTGTACGGCACTGGGCTGCCAATATTCCCACCAACCTGATCAGCAGTTTTCAGAACATTTAAATCCATCAGTATAACCACTCTCCTACAAACACAGAACAGACAGCAAGAAAGACTTTCACTCCCTCTGCGAAGCTGTCACACTCTGACTATTCTTTGCAGCAGATAAAAGAACCAACCATTAAGGGCTGATTCTTTGCATGAGAGATCTGGAAGACAAAAGCTCTCCACTGTCAACTCAACCCTCTCATCAGGTACAGGGAGGCTTGAAACTGTATCACATTTCATCAAGAGCAGACAGTGGCAAGCTGAATGGGCACATGAAAATGTCAAAACATAGGCTTTTAAAAATAACAAACCCACGACATATTTTACAAGAGAATCTATTCCCTGCCTCAAAAAAAAGTTATACTCCCTTTACAAAAATGCCAAAAAGAATATGAACCTCAGTTCATATCCCCTAGGTACATACATAGTTTTTCTAGAATCGCTTCACTTACATTCCTTCTCATTTTGCAGTACCCTACCTTTCCTTCCCTCAAATTTTCATCAACAAACCCAGATTCCACAACACCTAAGTAACATGAAACTGTCACACTGCTTCTTCTCCGCAGCAGGTAACTTTAAATGAATTTCAGTGAAGCTCCAAACAGTCTGAAGCATTTCAACCAGAAACCTTCAATTACTAAATCGCTGTACTAGATGTATCTGCTCTCAGTACAGCCAGTCTTTATTTGTTTATTTTTACTATTGATTGTGCTCTGTACTTTTCCCCCTGCACCCTAAAGACTGTGTGTTTTCAGATAATCCAAGACAAAAAGCATTTAGCCTCTGCTTGGTCACAAAGGCCAGAGCACTGACCAGCACAGCTGCCTTTCTGTAGATCTGTACTTAAAGAAACATAAATATACCTTCCATCTTTCAGGCTATTGACAATGTATCTGTTAATCTGGCAAATACACTGGGCTGATAAACGTTCCTCTTCCACCAGAGTGTTCAGCTGTGTTGCCAACATGAATGCTGCAGAAACAAAAGAACAACATTAAAGCAATTAACACAGGCCAGTCTTAAAAGGAGCTGCTGTGGCTGGTCACAACTTTTCCAGCCAGTCTAGGGTTACATTAGATCTACAGCTTGCTTAGTTAACACGCAGAAAACTGCAACTTGTTAACAAGTCACCAAAACTGAACATAAAACTATTTCTTCCCCAAACTTCAAAGTGCAGCAATAGCTTGAATTATCGTGTAGCAAAGAAGTCTGAGAAAGATTAAGCTGAACTACTTCAAAATCACCATTACAAAAACATATACGGCTTTCTATTTTGTTATACTTGGTAGGGAGTTAATTGCTTAAATCTCACAAAGAGAAAGATTTTGTCTGAACATTAAAATGCAGGTGCACACTTCAGAGCTTGTGGTCCCCACATAAGGCACATTTCATTCAATATTAGCTTGATCACCTTATACCTAGACCTGAAACTTTAGCACCATTGGCATCTCCAGACTTTAAAAAAATAAGTAAGTAAATCTCACTGCAGCTTGTCAAACTTACAGGAGAGAGTGTTGACCCCATCACTCATCAGCACTCGGTAACGCGGTGGCCCATTTCCAGTAGCAATAGCCCGTGTGTTCTGTAATGAAATAAACACATTTATTATCTGACATTTGTTGAAAAACACTTCAGAAACATAAAGCTACACTGCTCACAAATCATATCGATTCAGCTTTTTTTTTTCCCTGGCCCACCGATATCTACATCACAGCCCAAGTCAAGCAAAATGAAATTAAAAGTTCATCAGCCTTGCTCAGGTCCTCTGCAGAGGACGTTTGGCTGCACTCAGAAGCCTGCACAGAAGCACACGCAGTCACTAACAGACCAGCACAAGAAGCAACGGAGAGTACTCACGATGACTTGCAGCACGGGCTTGGAGACGTTCTCTCCCTGCATTATGGCCTGGGGGGAAGAAACAGAGACTCTCAGAAAGGTGCCACCACTCCACTCATAAACCCTTCGACACCCACGGCTGAAGGGGAATAGCCACAGAACGGCCAGAGACGCGGGAACTGCCACCACCGGACCCGGCCAGTGAGAGCCCTCCCTGCCTCTCGGGACCGGGCCTTGCTCCGGGCCTAGCTTCTCCCCTCAGGACCGGGCCGGACTTGGTGCGCAACCGCTTCTCCCCGGGCCCGGACCCGACCTAGGCCTCAACCCTGCTCAGCACCGGGTCGGGTCGAGCCGAGGCCAGGTCCCCTCCCCGCAGCACGGGTCACTCACCGCAATGGCCCCTTCGCTCAGCTGCACGCTCATGATGCTCCGTCTCCCGCCGCTCTCCGCCACTGCCGCCAAATCCTCCCGCCGTCTCGAGTCCTGCCCCCGTCCTTCCGGCGCGTCTTTACGTCACCGCCTCTCATGCAACATTCCTATTGGCTGCCCAGCGCCGTACGGCGGAAGCGCTCCTGGGAGCGTTGCGCTGGGCGCTGCCATTGAGCCGTCGGTGATGGCGCTGCCGGTGGAGGAGTGGCGGCTGTACGCTGCCCGGCGCTGGGCCGCGCTGGAACCGGCGTTGCAGGCGCAGTTGGCGGCGGCGTCGCTGCGCGACACGGTGCGCCTGGGCTGCGGCCTCCTCCGGTGAGCGGCGGGCGGGGCGGGGTGGAGCTGAGCGGAGCGGGGCGCGGCGCGGAGCTGACCGCCGTGTCCCGCAGGCCCGAGGCGGAGGCGGCGGCTCTGGGGCGGTTGTGCCGCCGGGCGCGCACGGGCAAGGAGCCGGCGGCCGCGCGTTTCTACCGGGAGGAGGGAAACCGGCTGTTCGGCCGCCGTCATTATGATGCCGCCGTGAGGCTCTACTCGCAGGTAGGTGGGGTGGGAGCTGCCCTGGGGTGGGACCCTCGAGGCCCGAGGCCCCCGGGAGAAGGGTTTCTGGTGAGGGGGCCGGCGGGCCCAGCGTGAGGGGCGGCTCCTGAGGGGAGATCCCCGGGGACGGGGGTCCCGCAACCCCTGCTGAGAGGCAGCAGCTCTCTGGTCTCCGCAGGCCGCATCCCACGAGGTT
>JANHFX010000476.1:115632-126545 GCA_027560015.1 Chloroceryle amazona | reverse complement strand
TAGTTTTGCCACTGGTATTTGTGGAGGCACTCAGGAGAGGCTTTGTTGGGTCAAAAGTCTACGCAGGATTGATATTTACCCCTTATTTGCATTTCAAAAAGTAGAAAAAGAGGGCTGCTTGCTGGAGCCAAGGAGTTACGAAGTGCCCATGACACACTGGTTATACAAGTGGTTTATTTTCTGCCTTATCACTTATTATCAGGACTTCTTTCACTTCTCTCCATCACAGAACAAATGCCAGGCAAGCATTCAGGACTTCTTTCACTTACAAATGCCAGGCAAGCAGCATTTTCTGCTACACCTGGAAACATTGTCCCTTTTCCTTTCTGAGAGTGGCCGCCGCGAGTCGGAATTAATGACTCTGTGTGTGTGTTATGTTCATGATGGACATTAAGTCTTCCAGGTATAATTTTCTGTAAAGAAAAGTCATTTCATTTCCAGCTGAATAGGCACTCTATCATACTACCCAAGTCAAACAAAGTTCCGATTTGGCTTTTTGCCAAGCTGTATGGTATAGAAAGGTCATGTTTTTAATAGCTTTGTACTTCATGGTAATCAAATTTGTAAGCCTGGAGAAATAAACTACTTGAATATATCCGTGTTCTCTTGTGCTTGCTTAACCACTGCTGTTCTGTTTGTTCTGGGCTGCAGCAGCAGAGCAGGCTGGTTTTTACTTATACCTTGGTTAATAGCTCTTCCTCATACCTTGGTTAATAGTTTTTACTCCTACCTTAGTTATTAGCTTTGCTAAGGTATAACGTGCTAGTCATATAACAGCAGGGGTAGCTGATTCCAGCTGTTGCTTGCTAAAGGTCGGGTTTGAGGACTAAACCCAAAGATACTGTGCTCAACCAGGTGTCTGCTGCTAGACAAACAAGGCTGCCTTGCAGTCAGCCTGGGTGCACGTGTGTTAATACCTTGCTCAAATCAACAATAATTAGAACACCCGCTTTTAAAAGTCATTTTTCTTCTGCTTGACTGGGCATTGAGTTTGTGGGAAGTGGATGCTGATTACATGCAAAGGAAATTTCCAAGGTTTTCTTGCGGTTCTTTTTTTGAACGAGTCACGCGCTGTTGTGCATCAGGAGCAGTCCAGCTCGGTTATTGTTCAGCAGCTCTATGCCAAAAAAAAAGAGCTATGAAACCTTGACAAGTCCAGAGGAAAAGAGAAAATTTAGCATCGGCACTTGGGCTATCTATCTTCTGAAAGATGAGATTAACCTGAGGATTTTGTGATATTATAATGGCAGTTGTTCTGAATTGGCTTAGAGTCAAGGTGGGATCTGACTGGTGAGAGGAGATGAATTATTAACCCGTAACACAGTGGCTGGGAATTGGGGCTGCCAGACAGGACCCTTAGTGGCTTGTGTGTCGATGGCTTCTTGATGACGAGCTTTCTGTCCCTCTCAGAGTAGCTGAGGCCAGTTGCAGTAGCCACACTGCTTCGCTAATGATGCCTTTCTTGGGCATTGCTTTCACTGACCCTTCCCTTTTCCTTTCTTGAGTTTTACCTTCCCTGCAGTGTGGTGGTCAGAGGTTGAAATCTGCAACCTTAGGTCGTGCTTCTTGACCTGTACAGCAAGGCAAGGCTCAGATCCTGACCATTATTTTATGTAACCTCTCTTACGTTTAATTGCCACTAATGGTACTAAACAGCATTAGTATTTAGTCAGAAAACATAAGCAATATTGTCATGGAGACAGAAATCTTCCTTACCTGTTACGGATGTCATTGCTCCAGTGCGCTGCTGGAACTGGACTTTCTGTTTTGCCTGTACAACATATGCTATGAACTTTGAATTCAGATTACCTAAAAATGTTAAACTGCATCATTAAAACACGTGATGTAAATCCCGTATTGAAAATTGAAGTGGTCTTCACTCGATTTACCTTAATTCACTTTGGAAATGTCCACATAGAATTGCAATGCATTTTAAGCAGTGAACTTAAAAGCTCATTCGATGTAAGCTAGTTGAGAGTAGTTTGTACTTTCCTCTGCCTGCAACATGTTCTCTGATAAAAAAAGGCTTCCTTTTTACTCAGGACTCACCTCTAAAAGACACACGTTACCATCTGCTCCTGTGTGATCCAGGTGCTCTCCTGCAACTGCTTCCCCACAGCAGGGAACCCCAGCCCAGCAGAGCACGCGGCTCCATCGAAGCACAAATCCGTCAGCTTGGAATTGCGATGGGCTGGGGACCCTGCTTTACATTTTGAGTAACTAGCTCACAGAACCAGTGGCTTTTGTGAAGTGAGCCTGCATAACGTGGAAAATTATCCTTTGTGGAGCATTAAATGAATGCTTCAAGGTGTTGGGCAAAGGCTCTTCAGAAGTCGGGTTTTTGGGTGTGCAATGAGAAACGAGGCAAATGTGGTGCATTTTGATTTGTACTCTTTCTTAGCTCTCCCATTTGCAGCCATCATTTCTTCCAATCACCATTTTTTCTTGCCTCCAAATCAACGCTTTTGGTTCAAAGGCATTTTGCTCCTTTCTTTGCAAAGGAAGTTGTTCCTGTGCCAACTTAAGGCAATTTCACTTTCAACTAATTATCAAAAAGTAACTTGTGTCGTCACATGGAAAAAAATAATTGAGGCAGAAATATCAGCAGACTCTTGCTGTTTGAAATCAGGGATCAGGGAATTTTAGCACATACGAAACGGTGTCACGAGCATAACTACGTTTCAAGTTCTTTGAGTTCTTGTTGGCGTCTTCATAATAAGGTCACCATCATCTTGGTGATGAACATCAAATAGGAGTTCTCTTCAGATGCAGTGACAAACATTTACAAGGCAAGCTTTTTTTTTTGCCTGAAGATAAATTTAAACTTGCACTACTCTGTTCCAACAAGAGATCCTTCAGGACTGGAGTGAAATCTTTGGAGAAGTCATTTTTCCCTTAAGAACAGGGGAAGTCACCTTCTGATGCTTTTAACAGAATGAATTAGATCTCTTGAGTGAAGATGTGAATCAACAAAAGGCTGGGTTTAAATGCTCCCTCTGTTTCGTGCAGTGGAGTCCAGTTTGCGAGTGCTCTGCGGGCAGAGTGGCCGTGTACAGCCAAACGCACATCACGCGGCTGGCAGCTCCATTCTGAACGAGGTGATTGATTGCAGTCCACTTGCAAGGGATATTGTGGATACACTCGGTGTGTGGCTGCAGCCAGGCAAAAAATATGTAGCTTCAAAAATTTCCTCTTTTAAAAAGAGTAGACTCTGACCTACTGCTCGCTCTGACTGAATGATCAGCATCTGATGCCTCCACCTTTGGGAGAAAGTCTTGTGAAGGCCAGAGCTGGGATATCTTGCATTTTCATATGTCTGGCGTGTCTCTCAGCATCTGCTCCTTATTGACCCGTGGGCCGTACCTGAAATGGTGCATGATGAGTCTGCTTTTCCCCCTTGTTTGGTGCCTGCTATTTCTCCTCTCCTTGGGCTGGCGCTGCAGGACAGGGATGGCACATGAGCAGCCAGGAGGTGTTCCGTGCACTGGGGGTGTTACAGTCCCAGGACAATCAGTCATGTACCGGCTGAAATGGCAATGTTGTGATGGATCCACGTCTGGTGCCTTCTGGCAAAAGCTCCACTGTCTTACAGATCCCAATCTCAACCAAATAGACATTACAAAATAAAACAGAAATAAGGTCATTTTCTGAAACTTTCATCCAGAAAAGTGTCATTAAAAGCAAACTGAGATCTTTACCTGCTTACAAGTGCAGAAAAGGAGGGATTTCATTCTCTCTCTGCAGAGCTGTTATCTCCATGCAGCACCTGGAGCATCCAGACAACTGCAGGATGCCCTCCCAGCTTGTGACCTGGGACTCCCGTCAAACCAGGCAGCGTGTTTTGTGCAGTGCTGCACCAGCCTTGTAGCCTCCTGCTCACCAAGATGCTATCCCAACATAGCAATGTGGAGATCTGGAAGCCAGAGCTTTATTTGGATGGCTGAGAACGTGGGTTTGTTTCTTATTTAGGAATTGTCCAACTTAGCTGGGATCAAGCTGTAGTTCATAAGCAGTGCGTTGTCTGAACTGTGGCCATGGTAAAAGTCGAAAGATTGTCTGGAAGTCATGGAGGAAAAGGACAGCAAAAGAAGTAGGGCATGTACATAATTAAGTCAGTAAAGAATAAAGGAAGGCCACATGAATCTTAAAGCCTGTGTGACAACATTATCTTTTCTTTATATTGCCTTTAAAGTTAAACAAGGGGTGTATCATTGGAAAGGCAGCTTGATTGTCTGTGAAAACATCAGTTAAGCATTAAAGAAAATATTCACTGAGCATAAAATTCACCAATGCATAAATCCCTAACTTTGTATGGTATGAAAACGAACCTAGTGTTGCATTTTCCTGCCTCTTACAAATTCTGTCTCATTACGGGCGGTTCCAGGGAACTGCTTGTGGAGGATGGAAAAACAAGAGGTTCGAGTATAGCAGGAGGTTGGAAGGTAAGCACAGGGACTGAGAAGCAGGGGAACCTTCTGCAGGTCCCAGCAAGATGGAAGAACTGTCAGAACTGTGTTTGTTATGCGATGAGTGCCCGTGGCATGGGCAGAGACTTGGTGGAATAGAGGGAAGAAACCTAAACTGTGAGATTTCCAGAGCCACCGGAGGGGATGAATGTGTGCTCGACCCTTTAAAACTGCTGCTCAGTCCTTGATCTTAACAGTTTGACTTTTTCTCTTGTTTAATACCTGTAATATAGTCTGCAGTCACTGAGACTGAAACGCATTGTTGGGATGTGAAAGGGCAGTGCCCGAAGTCATCCTCCCTACTACCCTTCCTTTTTCTTACCGTTCCCCTGGGCCAGGTGGGAAAGGACAAAGCCAAAACCTTCACTCATTAAATAACTGGCACGTACAACTTTCCAGTAGTTCAGATGTATTTCAGGCGTGTTCTTTGCCGTGTCTCGAGCAGAGTGCATTTTGGATGGCTTGTGTGGCTGTGAGTGGCTCTCTCTCCGGGGGTATCTGCCCAAAAGCAATGCTAAGTTAAGGCAGGGAAGGGATGATGAACACACGTGTATGTTGAAAGGAGGGTGTGCAAATTAATTTTGCGTGTTGCCAAATCCGTGGTCCCGATGCAGACTGAAGGTCGAGGTCTAATCTATTTCTAGTGCATTTTACCCAGCTCTGTTAAAAGATTCTCTGACCAGAAAGAGAGGGTGCTGACAGCACTATGAGGACCAACCTGCCCCTGCCTCCCCCAAGCACTGAGGAGGGCAGGGTTTACAGCACCGAGCGTCTATGCAGCTAATTGCTTGCCTGCAAAAGTCTGATTGCCAGCATGATAGTGCAAGTGATGTGCAGCTAAACTGGAAGAGAAATCTCCTACTGATTCCTTAATTGCATTCATTTGTACGGGCAAAGAAGTAAGTTGTTCTCTTAAGACTGGGTAACGCTGGGCATCCTACGTATGCATTTCATCAGGGAACAGACTCCAGCCCAGCAAAAAAATGAGTGTGAGATCTGGGAAGGAATTGTCATAGTCGGAAATAAAACATTTCAGTAAACAAAGCCAAATGCTCTCATCCAGAACCAGACTCAAATGTTGTTGTGAATGTGCTTCTGGTTGTTTGGATCACGCTGAAACGAGAGCTGTCTGGGAAGGGAGTATCTGTGTTTAGAGCCATCTGAGAAACAGTCGCACAATGGGAAAAAGAAGAACAAAGAAATAGTTGGAGGGGGGGAGAGGACGGGGGACAGGACAGGACAAGGTTTCTTGGGCTTGGTTTCCTTTCCTTTTCTACTTAAATATTTGTATTGCAAGACTGAGACAGCAAATGGTTAACAGCCAAAGACAAAACCCACTGTGACCGTCAGGTCTCTGTGCAATCATCAGCAGAACTAGCTATTCTAGCCAATTTAATAGCTTGAAAATGAACTCATTAGTGGTCTTTTATCAGTGGAAAAAAGTCTATTAAATCCGGATGTGTGAAGAAGCAGTACAGAGGCTCATTTCCATCCCACTTGTGACCTGAACAAATCAGAGAAATGCTTTTCAAGGAACAGGGTCAGGCTTGACTGCAATAAGGTATTTTCTACACACAGCACCCAACTTGTATCTTTCCTTCAAGTTTCTGATGCAGTTAATTTTAATTTACAGTCTATTTGTCGCTCCCCACATCTCTTCCCCTTACCTCCTTCCCAGTACCTCTGTCATACATAAACATGCGGGCTGTTTATACTTTATAAAGAGAAAATGTACTACAGTCTGTTGGATTTCCTGATATACCTGCCCAGTAATAGCCCTCTGGCTCTGATAGCCTCTGGATTCTACTGCTCACTGACCAAGGCAATAGGAGAGATTTAGATCCTCATCTGTAAACGAAGGGCTGCAGCAGGATTATGTAGATTTCCATCAGCCTGGGATCTGGCCAGAGCTATGGGCAGAGGCAAAGCATACTCCCATCTTCTTCCTGCCCCTGTGATGAGCAGAAAGCCAAACGAGAAGTGTTTGAGAGGTACTTCCCCCAAAAGAGGCAAAAACGTTCCATGGAGTGGCCGGTGTGGTTCCTAGAGGCTGCCCACCGTGCCCACCCCGCGTAGCCAGGGACAGAACGTTGCCTGCAGCACTGCGGGCGAAGGCTGCTGCACTTCTTCCTTGCAGCTGTTTGGTCAAAAGTTAAACTCATAATGGAATTAAATTTATTTATTTATTTATTTTTTAATTTAATTCCAGACATTTTATGCACATGTATTTAAACTTACATTACTTAATAATATACTAGGATTACTTAATGGCCTCTCATCCTGCCCTGAAACATAACCCTATTATTCTAGTCTTAGCTCTCTCATGAATAGAAAATCCCAGCTATGGTAAATGTCTTTGAAATGATGCTGGGATTTTACAGTGAGTCTGTGGGCTAGTTTGAGACCAGCAAACTCATTTACTGTTGTCTGTTAAGCCAGGCATGAATCACAGATCTCTGGGGTGAAAATTCACTTTATTAACCCCCTGGGTCACCCAGCTACCAAGGCAACGGGTTTCTGTGATGAGTAGCTCCATAACTAAAGCATCAGCCACATGAAATCCAAATCTCTTGATTAGAACAGGGGCTGGTAAACCTCAGCCCGGGCACATAAACACTTCCCAGAAGTTTGTTTAGCTCTTAGCAGAAGCCGTTCTCCTTCACTTGCTTCGAAAGGAGCACAATTGGAAATTGTTCCCCAGCCTGCTTCCCCAGCCCAGAGCCAGCTTGATAACTTGATCCCCATGGTCTCAACCTCACGACACACCCCAGCAGTTCTCCCGTCCTTGCCTTGAGTGCTCCTTTGCACACCCGTGTCCTGGGGGATGCCCAGGAGGTCCGGACACGTTATTACCTTGTCTTGTAGGTACTGCAAGGTTTGCTGAGAGCTTAACGTGCTTCATTGTGCATCAGAAGAGGAGACACAGGGGATACTTTATCCCGTGCAGTACAAACTTAAATAAATTTGGGATTAAGCCTAAGTATTTATTTAATATTTTAAGGTAAGCAGAAATCTCATTTACCTAGGGAAAAGGTTCCACTCTGGTGGGTCTTTTGAAGTCCAGTTTAATTGCTGCCTCTCTCTCAAAGACATAGGAAAGGTCACAGCATCGCAGGAATATGGCAATTATTGTAACAGGGAAAATTCTTCGAGCAAATAAGCGTCAGTCTGATGTAAGGTGTGAAGATCTGTGTTCCTGTCCAGCAGTACATGCCCTGCAGCCGGGCGGGCTGCGGTGGAGCTCTCTTAGGCAAGTCCATTATTAGAGCATCGCTCAATCTGCTGTCTCACTGAAGCTTTTGACACGCTCTACATTTGTTTATAAAATTCCCCTGTGCTTTGCTTAGCACATCTATAGACCAGCAGATGTGTGCAGTTGTTGCTGAGAAGTAATTTTATGTCATCTGAAGTCCCACTTTTTTTTTTGTTTCTAAGTCTTTCTCCACACACCACTGGGAATGTTAAACTCTCACAAAGCAGGGGGAGAGAGCCATTTAAATAACACGCGTACGGATAACACGCTGGCTTTTATTCTTTGTTCTCAGAAAGTATGTACTGTGTAAGAAAAGAACATGGTCACCTAGCCCCTTTCTGGAGAAACTGTCATTCCTAATTCATTTATACAGGGTACTTAAGATGCCTCGAGCAAACCGAAATAGCTTTAAAGGAAAATTAATCTAGTTTGACTGGAGAAAACTAGGATTTTTTTCTTCTAGAAGTGTAACACATTTGTTAAAGAAAGAGGTCATGCTGCTTTTTTTAGGCCCATTGGGGAGGATTGTTGATCGGCCCCTTTGCCGTGCTTTCAGCTCCCCATGGTGGGAGGATGGCAGCCCAGCCAGCCAGCGAGCACTGGCCAAGTCAAAGCAGTGGGCTGGATGCTTCTGTCGTTGCTCGTGTTTAGTTTGGCGCTGGACTGGGCAGCACTTTGGAGCGTGAAAGGTGATGTCCTGCCCCCCTGGGACCCAGAGCCCCTCATCCTTACCTGAGCACTCAGGGTAGCGACGTTGGCTTTGGATGTCTCCTGATAAAGCAATTGTGAAATGAAGGAGCAAGCCCTCTGCGCCCGAGAGGGGGGACCAGGCTGGCAGGGTTATGACCACTGAGAGGCTGAACCGCTCAGGAGTTTCCCATGGCAACTCTGGAGGATGTTATCTGGTGGCTCTGCTGGAGCTTGGTGTGTTGAGCAGACACTTTGAAGGGCAGAGTTTAACCTCTTCTCTGCAGCTGGAGAGGTGTGCGTTGGCTGAGAATGACTGCTCAGCCTTGGCTTCTTCTCACGTCTCAGGCAGCCTCTGCCTTTTTCCCTTGAAGGATTTTTACTTTGTCTCTCTGTGAATAGAGGTTGAGAGTGATTTTTGATAAGAGATGGTTTTTCTAGGGACACTAGTGAGAGTGCTTTGTAGAAATTAACACCGTTTCCATTAAACTCCCCAACGTAAAAAAGGTTCTTTTTTAAGAGAATTGCAAACTTTCATGATTTCTCATTTAAAAATCCCTCCAAATATTATACTGGCGGTTAATAAAACTATCTAGGAGCAAGGTGAAGAGACTGCAGTGATTATTGATTCTGTATTGATTCTGGTGGCTCATCCCAAAAATACATAAAGTGAATCCTCCCAGAAGTCCACAATGGGTTTTATTCCTGTAATGTTACCTTCTTTATAAATGTAAGGGACCTGTAGATGCTAAAACAGCTTTGCAGGTATCACAGGGCGTACTACACCTGCTGTGCAGGTCAATGTGTGGTAGACAGCAGCAGGACAGGCTAGTGTTATTTTAAAGTGGCCATCATTATGTGACTGTGTTTATCATTTCTTGACAAATTAGCCTCTCATTATTGGAGTAACAGCAAACACATAGACTCAGATATGCTCTCTCTGTTCCTTGTTCTGCTGACCAACTGGTTGGTCCCTGTGCAGTTCAGGACATGCTTCAAAAAATGACCCTTTTGATGGGGGCTGAGCTGACAGCATTAGTCTGTCTGATGAGATGGGGTTGAATTGTTGCATAAATCCCCAAACCATGGTGAATTCCACCTCGGAAAAATCAAAAAATAAAAGCATCTCATTAGTTCTCTGCTGGCATTTCCAGCAGGTTATCAGCTTTAGAGCACTCCGTTGAAGTGTCATGTAGCTGGTTTTAAAATAGGAAGAAATGATCATGGAACTTTGGGAGAATATTGGCATTTTTCCTTTAACAAATGAGCAGCTGAAGGAAGGCAATTGGAAATAAAAAAAATCCTGTCATGTCTCACCTCCCTGCTTCATCAGAATGCTGTCCTTAGACAGGATCTTTCAGGGATGTGCTATCTCCTGTCTGTCATCACTTATGCCACAGAGAAGCACCTATGAAAAGCTGAGGAAAGCAAAGCTATCCCAGCAGTCTGCAGGCTACTCTAAGTACTGATGTGGTCATCTAAAGATTCCTAAATAAATTACAATGGTATCGCAGAGATGACAGCAGCACCGCAATGACTTATACTCCTGAGAGCCCAGTGTCAAAATCTTCTTGTTCGGAGAGATGAATTTCATGAAACTGTTACAGAAAGACAGGGAAAATGTAGTAGCTGTGACTCTCGTGTTGCACCTTTCTAATAAGACTGAGCTTTGATAAAGTCATGGCATGATTATTTTGATTTAAAGGAAAGAGAGGTCATGTTTTTCCTGTATAGACTCGTGTCTATAGAGAGACACGTTATGTAATGCTGGCTGCATTTAAGGACCAGAAGAGTCTTCAGGTAGTATTGATTTAATCTGTTGAGTAGGTTTTTTGGTTGCAGTCTGTAATTAATTGGAGTGGTCACTATAGAACTCAATGTTCACTTCGTTCCTGAAAATTATTTTGACATAATGAGTTCACTCTGACTTCAGTCTACCTTTTTATAGCCACTGTGAGCCCTGGGTAGCAGAGTCTGAAAGGCAAGATACCCAGCTCACAAACACGTGTCGCTGCGCCAGGGGAACGCTCAAAGTGCAAGCACTACAGCATGTCTCTGTATGGCAGTAAATTACACAGGCTTCCTTGGAACTGCAGCCTTTAGCATCACAGTCTAGCTGGTGAAAAACACACCTGGGAGCACCCGTCTCAGAGATGCTGGTGGCCATGAGCAGAGGAAAAGCAGAGCACAGCCTTGAGTCAATTCAGCAGCTCCTGAAGTGCTGCTCTAACCACTGTGCTTTGCAGTTCCCTTGTATGTGTCCCACCAGAAGATCTAATGGGGACCTTTTCTCTAAAGGAGTAATAGAAATAGAGAATCCCAGCACCAGTTTGTAAGGTGCAAGCACAGGTATGGGGTGGTTCGCTTTCTATCACAGAATCACAGAGTGGTGGGGTTGGAAGAGACCTCTGGAGATCGAGTCCAACCCCCCTGCCAGAACAGGGTCACCCAGGGCAGCCCACACAGGAACAGAGCCAGGTGGGGCTGGAAAGTCTCCAGAGCAGGAG
>JANHFX010000476.1:91428-115532 GCA_027560015.1 Chloroceryle amazona | reverse complement strand
GGGGCTGGAAAGTCTCCAGAGCAGGAGACTCCACAACCTCTCTGGGCAGCCTGGGCCAGGCTCTGTCATTCTCACAGCAAAGAAGTTTCTCCTCATGTTGAGGTGGAACTTGCTGTGTTTCCCCTTGCTACCATCACCTCTTGTCCTGTCCCAGGGCAGCACTGACAAGAGCCTGGCCCCTTCTCCTTGACCCTCACCCTGCAGAGATTTGTGAACATTCATCAGGTCTTTGTTCTATTTATTCTCTTTGCTTTCTTGCTCAGTTCACTTTTAATAAGAGTGAACTCTTTTGATCAAGCCCCTCGTTCGTTCATTCACAAACCAAGTGGACAAAGTAAGCTATTAATTTATTAATTAGTTCTTACGGGGTTGTTTTTTTTTTTTGTTACCAGGGTTGTGCAAAATATTTTGGACAGATTAAGATCCCATTTTAACCTTATCCCAAATGCTAATTGAATGAAGCTGCAAGTCAATGTATCTAGCAGCTTCTGAGCACACACCACTCACATCTGTCTTCTGTGGGTCAAGAGCAGCACAAGAACTGGTGGCTTTTAGCTCACCAAGCACAAGCCAGGAACACTCATCCGAATGGGAAACACTCACCTGCAGTAGCAGAAGGAGAGTCTGCAATCTCAGCTGTGCCACCAGTAGCGAGTAGCTTCTCATGGTGAGGTTTGAAAAGATCTTGCAGTGTAGAGAGTACAGGGGAAAACTCCAGCAATGCTCCTTTGGAGGTTAACGGGGGACGTACGCATTAGAAACATTGGTCTGGTAAATGCAAACTGACTCGGAGATTTGTGAATGCTGTTTGTCAGGTAAGAACCTCAGAGCAGCCCTGTGGCTCGAGCAGATGGACACGGAGCTCTGTCCTGTGCCTGACAGTGGCCGGTGACAGACATGAGGGCAGAGCATATGCTGCTCTCGAATAGTCTCTCACCACCCGTGACCAGCAGCTGAAGCATCTCCCGAGCTGGAGACAGTGTTTTGCACCACTGGAGGAATAACAGGAAAAAAAGCTGTTGAATAAATAACTTGCTGAGTGTTTATAAATTGTCCAGTTTAAGACTAACTGGTGTGATTGCATAAAACCAGGGAGTCCATTCATTTCAGAGCTCTTTTGAGTTTACTGTATACAAGTTACTCTTTCTAGATCTGCCTTGGTGCAGTTGCCCAGGTTTCCCCTGCTCTAGGGGTCCATTCCTCTACGTGCCAAATGCCCCCCAGTCACCGTAATTGCGTCGGGGTCACCCACCAGCAGAATGCAGCTGCTAATCCCAGTCCCTGTGATCACTTCTTTCCTTACTCACTGTTTCACTCCTTTGCCCGGATTCCAGTTCCAGAAAACTCTTCCTGTAGCTCTTCTCCTTCCTGAGGGAAACAAAGTCTCTCAGCATCTCATTTGTGTTGCACGCTACTTTTAGAGTACTGATCAGACCTACAGAGCTTCTCCTGCCTAGAAAGCTGCTCCCACTTAAAGATCCATTTGAGTACTGTTTGCAACCTCTTGAATGTAGGTAGTATCCAATTTTTAGTTGGTATCTACTACTGTATTTTATTTTCCTTTAACAAATTCTTCCGTATGGGTCCCTATTCCCCTCTTACTGTAGGTTACTATTTAATGAGCTTTAATAAGCTTAGATGCTGAGATAGATTCTGCTTCCTACATTTAATATAATGTGTTGCCATGGAAATAACTTCTTCCCTGTCTGACAAGTGACAAATAAGCCAAAGAAGTCATTGCCAAAATAGTTCAGAGATTGGGAATGTGAAATAAAAAATAAAAAAATCTTTTTGCCACTGGGCTAATTTTTTTTCTTTTGCCACTCCTTTTGCTATTCTATTTTATCTCTTCTCTCCGGATCCAACTTCACCATTTCCACTCCTGCTAACAGGACTGGCCAGCACGTCCCTTTGGAGCCTATCCCAGATCTGCTCCACGAACTGGATTATGTGTTACTCAGTGGTGGAACTGGCATTTGTCTCCCTTGTATTGCTCTCTACTCCCTCATCGGCAAAGACTGAAAGGCTTTTCTTCATCACAGATCCCTCACTTGGGTTTCTTGTGATCCCACATCTAGCAGTTCACTGTGCAGCGCTGTGGGATTTGTACCAGTTGGGATAACTCACGAGCTTACCTCCTTCTGGGGTTTAGGTTTCCAGTCTCGTTATTTCAGCTTCCTCTCGGTACTTCCCAAAGAGCTCTGCCATCGTGTGAGTTACTCTGTCGGATTAGTGATTCAGGGGGTTGTTCTTGGAGTTTGCTACTTTAATTGGTTAGATGGGTTGAATAATCCATTTAAAATATCCACCTGCCAGAGTAGAGTGAAACAATTGCCACCCTATGTGTGTTCAGACACACGCTGAATTTCAGCACCCGAGTCAAAATTGCTCTCTTTTGTCTTATTAAAGCCCTCGGGAGCAGTGCCATCGATGAACTCTGAACAGAGCAGTGAGGGCTGTGCACTCAGAAAGCACAAGACAAGGTAGTCCTCTCGGATGTGGGAATGGCATGAAGAGTGGGAGGAGTGCGTTGAGAAAGGAGAGAGGAAATGTGTTGACCTTAAATACTTTGAATTGACCACTGAGCCCCGTGCTGAAGGTGCTTTTTCTATGATTATCATTCATTTTTGCTTTGCAAAGACTCCTGCAAGGGGTGCATCAGCCACTCCCCTGGCTTGTGCCTTCCGGCTTTGGTGTATTCACATCAGCACAATTCAGTCATTTCCAAAAAGGACTGACTGAACTTCATAGCTGTGATGGAAATTCCAACTGTCGTATGAAAAGCTCTGGCTGAGAGGAATAGAGGTGGTAGAGTGCTCAGAGCAAAGTGCAGCGAGCCACTAGCTCAGGAAACCTGGAATCCCCTCCTGCCCTGCTAGGAAAGCTCAGGGCTCTCCTCATCGCCTCTTAATTTATGGAAGACATGAGTTTAAATATGGAAGCCAACCAGGTTTGAGTTGCACCTCTAAGTACACGAAGTGCACTTTCCAAATTCTGCAGGATTGTTGTGGTAACAGCATTTAAATTTATAGAAAATTTACAAACTCTATTTTTTGCCTTTTTACCAGAATATTGAATATTCTTTTAATCGGCAGAATAATTTGTTACGTGCATCACAAAATACGACCTTTTCCCTGGCCTGACAATCTAAGCAATATATGAAAATCATAGCAAAATGGTTGCTTCATTATTCTGTCCTTCAACAAAAATTACCCAAATTTAACCAAATAACTTCATTTCACAATCAAGTACTCTGCTTTCTGAGAATTCAGGAGCAAAGTGGCAAGAACAATAGGATGGATGCTCATGGTGTAAGATGGAAAGAAGAACATTTCTGATCTTTGCATTTAATAAATAATGGTTTAATAATGCTCTTAAATCTCTGTCATTGTCATAATTTGGAAGAGATTTGGGAAATATTCAGTGCAACTCAACTGAGCTTCTGAAAACAATTTGCTTCTTTCAGGGTTTCTTGTGAATGTTTGACGTGAGAATTTTTAACATAATGGTCTAAAATATGTGTGGAAAACATTCTGATTTTTTTTCACTGAGCAACGTTGATGTACCAGGGAAAATTGGGTTTAACCATTCCAAAAATAAAAATGTTGTGCCAGTCAGCTAAACTAGCGACCTTATTAATGAGTAGACACTGTTGGCTCGATGTCCATCTGAGGTCCTCACCAGTAAGGCTGTTACTCAACCAGTCACTTCCCAGTGGGTAGTCCTGCCTGCTGCAGAAGAGTTTGTTGAAGCTTCTCCAGTTTTTACCAAGTCTGAGTGGTCCAGCCTTTACCTGCTGGAGCACACGCCAGTCACCCTAATTTGGGATCATTTGCAAGCATGCGATTCCTCCTCATGGGAGGCATCACCCAGTGTAAGTCTCACAGCAAGCCCTGGGATATTTTTGACCAAAGAAGTTGCTGTTACACAGTCCCCACGATGTAACACGTAACTTGATTTCACTTTGTAGACAGAGTATTGAGGAAAACATAGAAATGACATATTCCTAATAACCTCTCACAGTAAGGCAGAATTGTTCTTTGTATAACTCTTCCAAATTTGGGAATTATTTTTCTCCTTATTTGCATTAGTAGATAATCTGTTCTCTCATGGTTTAACAATAGCAATCAATATTATTAGAAAGGTTTCACTTTTTGTGTTGAGAAATCATAACTTAGCAGAATTGATTTTTTTAGAGCCTTGCTAGCTAATAAGTATCCTAATTTTCTTCTCAGTTAAAGAAATTCCTCTTCCGTCCATCTAGGTAGAGAAAAGCTTCTGGGCAACATCACTCATGTTGCAGAAGAAGCACTGGGTATTTGTCAAGAGATTTAAAGCTAGCAAACTACAGGTGCTTACTTCAGGTTTATTTGCCCTGAGTATTTTAGTATTCACCCTGTGCTAAGAAAATTATCTGACAACGAATTGCCTGCACAACTTCATAGGAGTCTCTTACGCCAATCCAGGGTGGATGCAGGGAATATTCAGTGTATCTCTTCTGAGGGACCATCATTCAGAAAGGGACGTGTACAGACCAGACTGGAGCACATGCAAGTCTGAATGAAGCCAAGATGTAGAGCGTGCAATTTGCCCTATGCTTACAGTCAGCAGATTTCAGCCATGGCAAGACTCAAGCTCATGTTTTCTTTATCTTTGATAAAGGAAGAGAGAATTTATATAATTGAAGTCTATGGGGAAAATAGCAAGTATGTGGAAAAATTCCACGTCAAAAAAAATGAAGCAAAGTTTCCTCCTCAGGAATGCAGGTGGAATTCAGCTTCTCTTCAGGGCATGGATATGCAGACCCAGGCTTACTTGGACAAGAAGTGGCTGTTTGGCCAGGCGTCCGGAGGGAGTCGCAGAAGAACTGAGATGTCCTTGCTGCCTCTTGTTCTGCCAGTAACACCCCTTCTGTGCTGGCAGGGGAGAGTGCATGTCCCCAGTTCATCAGTACCAATGATCCCCACACTTCTCTCCCTTTCTCCCTCTCCTTCTCTTCTCAGACACTCATGGTCATCACTTTGTGGGAGCAGGCACGCTCTTGACGTTTTACCAGCAGCTAAGAGGGCAGCAATCCCCTTTCCCTGGAACTGGCCTTCAGTTAGGTACCTTATGGGAAGTGTTGACTGCTTGCATGCCAGATAGCTCTGCCTTCCTAAGGGTTTTGGAGAGCGAGAACCTGATGGACCTGTGAAATCACGTAACATTTCTTCTTTTGTTTCTTACTGTTTGTTGATGACAGCAAGGGGATAGACTGGCTTGGTGCTTTAACCAGGACTGTAGCCATGAGATGGGTTTGCTTCTAGTTTATTAAATCTCCTGGCAGGTTGCATATGCTGAGGGAGTCTCTTGGAGAGTGAGCAGGTGGACTTATCCATCGTTGTTTAAAGTTGGCTCGAGTCCTTTTGCAGAGCCATTGCCACGTTGTTATCCTGAGTAACTCAGTAGCTTGAGGGCTGGACAGTCAGTCCATGAGATTTCTCCCAGGATTCACTTTCAGGCTCTTTGCTGGTTTATATCCACCTGCTCCCCTTTGGAAACGTGGTTAGATTGTAGGACCAGAGCTGTCACCGCTGTAGCTGATGAATAACCAGTGTGCTTGCCATTCTCCCCCATCGTGCTGTGAATGCTTTATGCTGCCCATAGCAGATGCTCTTTGATGGAAAACTTGCAAACTAGTTAGGATAGAAATCTCCTCAGAGGTTTGGTAAACATCTCTAGGTCCCAGCCCCAGGATTCAGTTGAAACGCGGATTCTTTGTTTTTGAACAACCACCACTGGAAACCCCAAAATGCTTCCCTCCCCCTAAGCCTGAATGCTCTGCACTAAGTGTCAAAATATCACGAGTGTCGTTATCTCTAAAAGGTGAGGTCTGCATTTTAAGGCATCCTTTATGTACAGACTCATCCCGGTGAATTATTTAGAAATTACTGTCAAGACAGTAGAAGAAACCAGCACCCTGATTTTGGTGTAGATTCTGCCCCATGTCGTCACGTACCCACAAACCACTTCATCCAAATACCACATCTTTGTCCAGAGCCTGCTGGATAGCAGGAGAATTTCTGTAGCAATAGATTATGATGGGTCATTCACCAGATCTTGAACAGTTTGCTTCATCAGCACCAAAGACATTTTTTTGTGTGCACTTGGATTGGAACAGAGGTCTCCTGAGCCACCTTTACTTCCATTTCTGTAGATTTTACTGTTATACCTGGAGAGTTACTCTTATTTACAGGAGGTTAATCAAATGGATTCATCTTCTGCCTAATTTTGCTGCTCCTCTTTTACCAGATAATGTTTTCTTATTTCTCACTGTGTAAAAATGATCGTAAGCATTCTTCTCTGCTGTCTCTGGTGCAGTACTTAGAAGAAAAGGTATTGCTTAGACTTCACACAGATGTCATCTTCCTGATGAAGTCTGACATGGCGATTGTAATTCCTAGAGTGGAAATGTTTCAGGAATTGTCTCTGTTTGGTAAATACCTAGAAAAGAAAGAAAATAGTGAACGTTAGTTCTGATATGAAGAGTTCTGGGAAATGAACTGGCGTTATCTACCAAACACTGCAGGTGGAAACATCTCCACGCTGATCTGCAGGGATTACTCCTGAGGGTGATCTCCACAGGCAGGCTGCTCACCATCTTTCTCATGGTTTCCATAAGCCAACCGCCAGCTCGTATTGCTTGTGGCACTACTTCGCTCAGGAGCAATATAAAAAGATGTTGAGTTGCACTAGGAAAGGACTCCTCAACTTACAGGGGACTTGAGCAGTGGGGGAGAGTGGCTCTGTTGGAAACCAGGAGGCTTGGCTCTGTGTGCGTGAGGAGGGACACAGCTGAGATTATCGGTGCTCTCTTTGCCATCAGTAACCACCCACAATGTTATTTTTAGTTATATTCTTAGCTGCCAAGAGGTAACTAAGCCTGATCCCTCTCATACTCCTATCCCATCGGTGTGGCTCTGTTGCCTTTCCTTTACAGCACTGTGAAAGAAAAAAATGATGTATTAAGGAAACGTTTTACTCTCTCTAATCACACAAAGGGTAATCATATTTTTTAGAGTGACACAGGGAAAAGCAAAGAGCAGTAGTGTAGCTGAAAGTCAGACCTGAACATTCAGTAGAAAAAAAAAATGAGGCTTGGGATGCATAAAATTTCTGTTTAGGCAAGTTCAAACTAATTTTATGAACCATTCACCCAGCTCAACTTTTTTTTTCTATCTCATTTTCCTTTACCAGCTAAAAACAAATATAGAAAACATCACTAGACCTTGAAAAACACATTAAAATTGAGCACAGAGTTCCTCCTTTCTTTCAATAAATCTCAGCTAAATTGAAACACCACTATATTTTTAAGACAACAGCTTTCAAGAAAATATGATATCAAGTTTAACTTTAAAAAAAAAACCCCTGTGCTTTAGTTCAGTCTAAGAAATTTATGTCAGATTATGTTGTAAAGAACGATTAAAAGACACCTTCAACAATGAAGTGCAGTACACCAGATTATTTAAAGCTCTGCACGTGTGCCACTTTGTCTTTACAGGTTGTTAATTAAGATATAAACCACAAAGAGCCTACAGTCAAAGGCAGTCACAGAGATGCGGGGTTGAAATGTATGCTGTTGCATTTGTGAGCACTCTTTTCCTTCTGTGGTACTGCTCTTTGGGTAAGAATTGGCATTTCCATCGCCACGAGCAGAAGGGTTTTCCTATGAATGCCTCAGTCCACGACACCAGCCAAGCATCTCCAGTGCCTGCTCAGTGCCAGTGCCATTAGATATGAGATGGCCTTTTCTGTGGGCAGATCTGAATTAGGAAAGTAGTTAACTGGTCCCCAAATTGAGAGGTGTCAGTAGCTGGCAGATTGACGGGGCTGCCTGGCTTTAGAAGGGTCTTCAAAACACATGCACACACTTGTGCCCTGAGCTCCTCAGCTCAGAGGTCTGAGGTATGCTGAGGAGGCATATCCATACATCTCCACTTTCATCTTGTTGAAGAGGCAAAGAATCTGCCTGTCTTAAGCAAACAGCATGTCCATCAGACGGGTAGCATGCTGCTGGAGGTAGTTAGGAATGGTTGGTGGGAGAGGCTCTAAGCAGCTCCACTGCAGTGTTGCTATCAAGACACAGAGTTTGTTTCTCTGAGAGTTGTTGATAATCTTCAGCCGTGGAACTCCATGTGTGTTGTGAAGAGGTGCAAGGTCATAGTCTGAATTTCATGGGTGAACACCCTGCTTCAAAAAAATGGATTAGCTGCAGGAAAACCAGGCTCTTGTGCCTTGCGAAGGAAGAGCTTGGCTGTTTTGTTCTGTGGGGAGACTCAGACTCCGCTAGATTTCGAGTGCTTTGCTATGGCCCTCAGTAGGATCAGGATTACACATTTGGATTTGCTTCTCATGGCCAGGAGATGATGAGGGATGGAAAAAGAATGAGACAGATCCCCAGCTGGTGCCACCAACTGGTCCAGGTACGTGAACGCCCATAACGTTGCCTTGATTTACATTGTTCAGAGATTTAGTTCTGAACGCAACCACCTTATTAAAATTAGGACAGATGATACCTGCTGAGCATCATCACAGCTGTTGCTGTGCTGCTTAGATATGAAGACAAACTTCACCTCCTTAAATGAGAAAAATGAACCCTTCCCTGGGGCTACCCAGCTTCTTGGCAGGATCTGAAACTCTGCCTGTCCTGCCTGAAGCACGAGGCAGCCTGGCTTTATGGGCTGTCAGCACACACTCCTGGTCTTGATGCCTTCTCCAGCCCTGCTTGTCCCTCCTGAAGAACATCGCAAAAGCAAGTTTGCCAAAACTCACCTTGTGCGATGCTTCCAGTTTGTTTTGCTTTTGAGATGAAAAGCCCTCTTTTTCTGAACCCCGTAAAAATTCCACAATGCCTTAGGTTTTTATTCCTTCAAAAAAAATAGGGCTGAATTCCAGCCTTCCTTCCTGTCTGGATGAGGCTTCAGGGTAGTACTCCAGCTGAAGATGGTTTGCTGGATACTGCGTTGTCTATCTAGAGGTGTAAGTTTTGGCCATTAATTCCACCAGAGGGTTGCTAGAAGTTTCCGTGTGGGCACAATCCAGCATGATTTCATTTCCAGGAGGTTTTGTATTTTCTCTTTCCAAGGCAACTCGGTAAAAAATGTGACAATATCATAAACACTGCAAGATCTGATCATTCAGGATGCAAAGTTTTTCAGCTGAATTTTACTCAAGTTGGGCTTTGATTGACATCGTGACTTAAGGCATTTGAATGGTGTCTGTGAAATGGAAGGACCTAAGGCTGCAGAGCATCCTTCATGTGTGCATATTGATTTTACTGCAAGTATTCCCATTCCCACAAAGTGGTTTGCCTGGGTGGGTTCTGTCTGGAGCACCAGCATTCTCCATGCCCTCCCGACTCACAGCTACCTGCAGAAACACAGCACTGCCAGGTCTGCTGCCCTACACGAGGTCAAAGTTTATTTTAGAACTTGTAAAGTGTAAAGCATCATGCAGATGATGCAGACAGGTCCCCAAAACCTGCTCTAGATGACATCACCGGGGTTAACTTTGGCAGTTACGTTTTGCACTCGGTTCAGCCGTGGCAGCGTTGTCCTCTGGACTCACTGTTGAGGTTACAGATGGCTATGGGCTGGAAAAGTTCGAAGGTTCTTTTCTCAAACTAGAGCTCGCCTCTAATAAAGAGTGGTTTGTTATTAATAAGTAAGGTGCTGATAATGGAACAGCACTCATGATCCACTAGCACTTTGCTGTTCATATTGGTGCTGGTGTGAGGGCTTAGATGGTGACACCGATAGGCTCGAGGTAAGCAGGAGGTAGGAGAGAGCACAGAGAACAAATTTGCCTTGTTGTTCTGCTACGCCTCGTTTGTAATAAGCTGTGCAGTGCTGGTTAATCTGCAGTTATTATGCACAAGGTGGATAGATTCTGGCTATCTTCTGTGAATAGCAGAGTGCACAGGCAGGGTCAGCCTTAGGTAACAAACCAAGGGATTATTTTGGACCCGGCAGGCCTGTCCAGTCCATCCATTTCTTGACCATCAGACTATTGCACGGTACCTGGCCAAGTGCTCGGCTCACCCGGCCACGTCTCTAGGCAGGGTGAACTTCCCTCTGCAGGTAGAAACCTGCTCAGAGGAGCAGCAGCTGCAGGGCTGGGGGGTAACCAACTCCCACATGTCTGCTGAATAAAGCAGAGACTAAGCAAAGACCTGTGCCCTCGTCTGGGACGTGGCACCGGCTGTGAGAGGAAGGAACTTGGGGATGAGTGTTATGAGGATGTGACGGGGGACAGGAGAGTGATGAAGCAGGGGCCCAAGTCACGGCTTGAGGACTCCCAAGTGCAGCCAAGAGCAATGCAGGTTGAGCTAGAGGGGAGGACAACTGAGGGCATGAAAAGGGAAGACAGATTTGCATTTGTATGGCCGACCTAGATCCTAAATTTTGGTGGACTCTAAAATGTCTGAGACCTACCCTGAAAGTAATTTTCAAATGTTAGCTTATTTAATACTGATACACCTGATATTGCAGTTCAGTAATAGCAGGCGTTCATCTGGGGGTAAAGTTAAGATCATACTTGAAATATTCACGCTGTCATAACTTGGCTGTTGAGGAAATATTTTTGCCAGGGGGATTTGTATTTGCCTGAGGGACTGAAGAGGCCAAGTGGCAGAAGTTACTTCAGCTTCGTTCTTCCCTGACACTGACTAGCCCCGCTCACTCTTGTAAAAATTGTGTGTGCTTAAGAAAAAATAGTACTGCTTAAGAAAAAAATAAACCAATCCATTGCCGATAGAAAATGTATGAAAATATCAGCACTGCATGAACATCTGACCGGACCAGAACCTGCTTGTGCTTCAAGGTCCCAAAGCAAACGCCTCGTCAGGTGTTTCCTAGAGAGGCATCAGACAGGATAGTTTAGAGAGCTGGAGATACATTTGATAAACAATTCAGTTACAAATGCCTTTGACCCAACTCAGATGTAGCTTGAGATGAGGAATGCGGGATTGGAACTCCCACGGCATTGCCCTGTCGTCAGCTGACAGCGTTGCAATCTGCACAGGACACCAGTGTACTGAGTTTGCAAGGACTTGGGACTGTGGCTTGATAAGTTTGCTCTGTCTGAACTCCTGACCTGCCTGCAGCTTTGTTTCCCCTGCTTCAGCTGCGCCAGCAAATTCTCTAGTTGACCAGGTCGCTATGGCTAATTTGTTTTACTTTTGTTTATCTTTGTGTGGTACAACCCTAGCTTTATATAGATAGCAGTAACAAGCAGCTGTGCTGTAGAGAATAAGAAATGGATGGCTCTAACATAGCAATGGAATGCAGACTTGGTGTGATAGAGGAGGCCTTGAGAGAGGGGGACATGGGATGTGCCACAGAGACAGGGCATGGGTGGGCACCGGTGGCTCCATGCCTATAGACAGCTCAGGAGTGGCCAGTTAAAGAGATGCAGACATGGAGGTGGGAAAAAAAGTGGGTTTAGGGATAACTCAGAGAACACAGAAATAGTATCTGTCGTACACAAAAGGTAACGTGTAAGGAAACTTGGAGGTGTGGAGCTGTAGACCAGCAAAGAATGAGCAGGGGGGTAAAAACGTGTTACCAAACATACAGAAACGACCCAGATGCATTCTGGGGAGGGAAGAAGAAGGAACTGCGTGGACATCATGCTTATCCTGGTCCATGATGTCTAAAAAAGCTGTGTGTCACAGCAGGGCAGAGATATATTTGTGGAACAGTGGAACAGGTTGCCCAGGGAGGTGCTGGAGGCCCCATCCCTGGAGATATTCAAGGTCAGGCTGGATGGAGCTCTGAGCACCTTGCTCTGGTTGAGGCTGTCCCTGCTCACTGAAGGGGGGTTGGACTGGATGACGTTTGAGGGTCCCTTCCAGCCAAGTGTTCTCTAGCTCCTTCAGCCTGCCCGGGGAGGGGTTGAGTCACCATCCCTGGAGGGGTTTAAAAGCCATCTCAATGTGGTGCTGGGGGATATGGCTGAGTGGTGGGCTTGGTAGAGTAGGGTTCATGGTTGGACTTGACGATCTTAAAGGTCTTTGCCAGCCTAGATGATTTTATACTTCTGTGCTTCTATATTACTTTGGTTTACTTTTAATCTCTAACTTTGTTCAGTAATCTTACCATGTTCTGCCCGTAACATTAAAACCTTAAATACTGAGAAGCTGGTTTGATTGAAGGTGATCTACAGTTCTGTTCTGCTTCAGTGTTGCACTAGATGGGAATAAAGTAAGGTGAAACAAATGGTTTTTTGGTGTTAATGAACAAAAAATCTCCCCTACCGTGGCATAAGAAAAATAAAACCCGCATGGGAAATTGTTGAGTATTTTTCTTTCTAGCATAGCATCATGTATGGACTGCAGTTTTAAATTCCACTGTTAGTCTTCATTATGCCTGAAAGAGCGTAGTTCTGTCGGTGTAACTTCCTCATCTTTCATAAAGGAAGAGTAATGAGAAATTTGACTTAATTGCATAGTTTTAAGTCAGAGCAGTATTTCTAGCATCTAAGTCGTGTTAGTCAAGACATCCCCGGGTCTGAAAGATCAGAAAAGGCTATTAGTTCTTCTTCTGGGTCCTAAATTGGTACAGATGCGAGATACTCCCAGAGTAGTTCAGTCTCTGCTTTGTCTCTGGCACGTCTCTGAAATCCTTCCCACACGGGTCTGCGTACAGCTGGGCAGGCAGCGTGGCTGCCACTGAGCTGCGCGTTCATCAGGCTTTCCAGTGACGATGCAGCATAATTAAAGTCGGTGTAAAATTACCCAGAAGGCAGTAACACATTTTCACAGGCTGTAGTTCCTTGACATTTAGATCATTAAAAAAAAAAGTGTGTTTTCTCCTTAGGGGTGCAAACCCAGGAGGTGTTTGATCTGACCTAGCTGGGGAGGCTCACGACCTCCAAAAAGATGTGCTGTGCCTTGCAGAATTCAGCTATAAGGCACGAAAACATGCTCATGCTTCTTTCCATTCCTGTGCCGCAGACACCAGCCTGGCTTGCGGCCTCGACTCACGTGCAGGGAACAGCAGCAGAAAAGAGTAATTCTCTTCTGCAGAGGCAGCAGCGATGATCTTGCTTTGAATGTCACCTCACACACCAGCTACTTTTTTGCCTTTCGTGCACGGAAGTGCTTACACTCCCCAGAGCAGCAGAAATGATTTTGCCAGATCTTGTGGATTCACCTGTTGGAGCTAAATGAGCTTTCAGGTGCTGGAGATGTCTATAAAGGTAGACAAGAAAAGGCCACCCAGGAGTTTTCAGATCTTGAGCGAGACATCTCTCCAGCTCAGGCACCTATAGAATGGAAATTATGGCCCATTCGGGGCAACATCCCCTTCTCCCTCGAGTGCACAGCAGTGGGATTCATGCTGCCTGGAGGACAAAGGCTGATTAGGGATCAGTATTGACATTGGTAAACAGGGCACTGCATCAAAGCAAATGCAGGTGTTCCAGGGGGCTACATCATGCTCTTCTGTCCCACCAGGGCTGTGTGGCCACGGTGGCCAAGAGAGTAAAAGAAAGAAACAAAAAGAGTAATTTGATTTGGAATTGCAGCTAAGGCAGGAGTTGCACTATTGTTCACATAAGTTTCTTTTCCAAAATGAGATTTATATATTGATCTGGAAGAATATTAGGGTCTGGCAGATGGAAGTAGGGGTTCTGCACCGATACAGTTCATGGCCAGCTTGGAGCCCAGGTAGGACTTCATGAGTAAATCCCCTCCTGGGAGAAACTGCCAAGCTCTGTGTGAGCTTTTGCCAGATGAAAACCATGAGCAGAGGAGCAGTGTGGTATTGATGAGAATCCGTTACACAGCCACCAAGGGCACTGGGGCAGTTCCCTTGCACCTAAAGGGTTTGAGGTGTCGGAGGTCTCCATCATTTTCTGCCTATCCAAAGGTGATCAGCCACTACTTAACCCATTTTCTCCCCTCATCATCATGTAAATGAAATGTGGCATGTTTCTGTAAGAGGCTAGTAGACTCCTAAGGCAAGTATTTTTTTATTTGATTGGATTAAGTAAATCTACATGGGCTTCAGATTCCAAACATACTTGCATTTTATAGCCAATATATAGAAGAAAATGATGGACCATAATCAGGAATGAACAGAAGCCTTTTTAAAATATACAGCAGCATTCTCACTAGGCTTGATATACTAAGGTCAGTAACTGGTAAATAATGCTACTGTGTCAGTATTTTTATATACTTTTCTTCTCAGGGTTTCATAAATTGCTGATTAAAAAAAAAAACAAACCAAAAAAACCAACAATTGTTTCAGAAAAAAAAAAACAGCAAATTTTTATATGAAATTACTTGAGCATTGGTTTTAATTTGAAATAATTTTCGGTGTTTTCCACAGTTCATTTTTGACCTAAAAAACCCCAATGAAACAAACAAAAAAAAAACCCCATTAAAACAAAAAAGACAAATAGTTACTTTTATAAAACAACCCTGAGGAGGTAAAAAGCTCTCATTCAGTCTCAGCTGTTCAAATTTAGCCTCCTCTGAGCTGTGCATTTTCCTTCCCACTCTCATGCTGGGAGGCAGCAGGAGGGAAGGCTGGGAAGGAAGGATCTTCTTCACTGCCTCCATCGCTTGCTGCAGCGCACGTGGGTCGGGGCCCGTCTCTTGCACCTGAGCTCCGAGCATTTTGTTTCTGCTGAGAAAATGCCCTCAACATCTGCGTGCCTGCTAAGGGACATAGGTAAAGCTGGCGGTGTCCTGGTGACAGCGTGCTAGTCCTGGGCAAGCCGAGCTACAGCCCTCCAGGTGGGCGTTACGTTGCCCCTTCTGCCGCTAGGACACATCTGGCCAGCTGAGGCAAGCCCTACACGAGCACGCGGAAGACTGAAAAATAGAAGATAGCAGTGGAAGCAAAGGGAGGGGGAAAGGATGGAAACGGTGCGTTAGGGTTTTCATTTCCAAGCAAAATGTTCTTAGGGTACTAAATATAGGGTACCAAAGACAGATGGCGTAAAGATGTTTTCAGAACCGCGTGCTCAACGTCTCTCGAACGAAACTGAAAATGAGAGGGCTCAGCGGTGTGCACCTTTAGACACCAAAATGCCTGTTAGAATTTGATCTTAGGCATTTAATATCTAAACTGTAAAACTCGGACACCTCTGGAGTTTTAGGCATTTGTTTTCTTAGTGCGCTGAGGCATTTGTGGATATTTTATCATTGGCATAATTAAAGTCCGGGCACCTGGCAGGTAATTTGCTAATTGGGATGTTACCATTTTATGCTTTCTAAACTGTTTTTTAAGAATTAGAAAACTCTGCTGGACTTCATGAATTGCAGTTCATCAAGAGCATTGAAATAACAGGTACTGTTAATTAATTCAATCAAATGCTTCTTAGTGTGTTTTACAGGTAGGGTAATTTCAGTCGGTTTGACTTTATTAAAATAAAAATGGATGAATTTTTATAGTGACACGAAAAGCTACAATAAATTAATGGTTCTGTTTCTCAGCTCATTAAAAAGGTAGCAGCTTGAGATGGCATTGTTACTGCTGATTATTCCTACAGTGAAAAAATGTATGGCTATTCTTTGCGGGCAGTAATGATAGATAATAATTGGTTTTAAAGATGCCACCAGGAAACCCTTGAAAATGGAGGTAGTGAAACAGTTCCAGCATGACCAAATGAAGTAAAATGTACTATATATTGCTATGTAGTATGAAACTACTCCTGGTAGCTGAATTCCTGCTCAAGGACCACAAAAAAAAAAAAGCTTATAAGGTTTGTCAGTACTTAAGCAAAAGTCAGCGTACGTTTTCATCTGAGATACAATTGCGTGTGACAATAATGTACAGGAAAGCGAAGGGGGATTTGGCAGGTCAGCTGGATTTGCACAGGAACTATATTCGGACACTCTGGGAAAAAAAAAAATCTAATATTGTCTTACAAGCATATGTAGAATTCAGCTAAAAACAAGATTCAGTGGAACACTTGTGCTTTCCAAAAAGAACGGTGGATAATTCCGCAGAAATGAGGAGAAATGCTGCTGAAAGAGAACTGCTGCCTGAACTCCAAGTATATTTCCCTGTTTTTCCTGTGACCGTGTTTAATCCGATGTATTTGCTGAGGTGTCTTTGGAAAATTACAGTTCTGTTTCTTAGGGAAATTAGGGTTTGGTTTATGGTAGGCTGTACCCAGATACTGCTTTATTAACTGAATTTTACTTTCTGCACTGTATTAATTTCAATCCCCCATCATTCTTCCCTGCGCATCCGCGTTGCTGTGAGAGCTCTGAGAAAATGTGTAGGGAAGGAGTGCTGCTGGTTGTCATGTGGGGCAATGGTGGGATGGTATTTGACTTTAAAAAAAGGAAATAATTCCAGAGATTCTTGTAGAAAAGGTCAAGGTCTATATCTTGTAAGTTAAATAAAATAAACCTAGACAAAGCAATTATATTGTGCAGTAAGAGATCCCGAAGGCTTGTTACACAGGTTTGACTACTGCTTCTGTAATTCTATCACTAAAATGCTTGCCAGAGTAGGCTGAACAAGTGTTCTGAACCTAAAGACAGCTCTCAGGATCCCTTCAGTGTCGCTGTGAAAAGAGACACGTGGAAGTTGAACATCGTAGCTAGGCCAGACCTAGGGAGAGGACAAGGTAGCCTTTTAAAGCCCTGAATGGACGTGCTCCTCCAGGCTGAGACAGGCGAATCCATCACCCCGTGGGTGCTGGGGGAGACGTTTCCCTGACAAAACCCCATACCCCTGGGTACCAGAAAATGCTACTGTGTTCTTCTAAGTACCTGCTCCTTATAGTCTTTTGTTTCAAGCTGTAAAAGAAGGGTTAGAGGCTTCCACGACTTGGTGTCAGGTGGTCATGGTGCTGCATTGGCCATGCCTGTCCCCCAGCCGCTGCCATCGCCAGCTGGCTTCCCAGCAGAGAGACCCTACTCCAGGCTGGGCTGAAGCACTGAGCCGTGAGTTGGGATGGTGAAGATACCAGCGCCTGCCCCCTTCTGCCCTGGCAAAGGGTTGGCAGCCTCTGGGAGAGGGCAGGAGTGAAGAGTTTTCTGAATCACAATTAAATAAGGTAAAATTTCACTGTCGGAGCCCTACGGCAGCGGTGGCAGTGGTCAGCTTTGACACCTGAAGGTACCTGGACAGGCAGAGCCATTTCAGATCCAGCCTTCTAGGAAACATCTTTTGCTGTGTCTGTTCTCAGATTTGTTTTTCATTAACTTCCCTCAATGCCAAGGTTTTCAAATTCTTCTACCTTACTTTGAGATCCTAGGTGTTGAAGTCAGGCTTCAGAAGATGTGTGAGTAGGTTTGGATGTGTTCTGAATTCTACCACCAGCTTTAACTAAATTAGTCAAAGTCATTTCTTTTGAAGGCAGAGTTTAGTTTTATGTGTCAGAATGTTGTATCCAGAAGATTTTCAAGATAACTTCTGGATTAATAATGTTGGGTTCACCTCCTTTCACTTTCCTCTTCCAATAAAGGTTCATTGGAAATTTATTTTGTCATGATTACAGAAAGTTGAGCAAAATTGCACATTTTCTATCTTGGGAAGTCTTGACACTTCTAACAAGAAGGTGGTTGGGAAAATAATGTCCATCTACAAAGCCTGGTAAGCTAGGAATTGTCAATCCACCATTCATTTCTGACCATTTTTAATACAATCTGCCGTGAAACACTTAACTCTCCTCAGCACCATGTCATTGTTTTATAGCATAGTGTCTTGCATAAGTAGCCCGAAATATCTTAAGCACAACAGATAAATACCTAACAAGACCTTTTGCTAGAACTGATGTCTAGCAGCTCCATTAAGACCTTCCTAGAGGTCCTTTAGATGCAGTGCATTTTGTCTATGCCTCTTTCACAGAGCCTTTGTCCCCCCCAGACAACACCAAACACAACAGGACGAACACGCAGCAAACGAGCTTCGCTATAGACTAAAATAACTGCATCCAAAGTGATAGCTCTCACACCTTCCCCTTACCTCTACCACCTTTGCTAATCGCAGTGCAGCAGTGGGCATAATCCTGGCAATTTAAAGCGAGCCTGAGTTTGCTGAAACCATAGCTCTCGCTGCTAACTGCGGTCTCCAACTGCATAAATGCAGCTGATTTGTTCGCACCGTTCGCTTAGGCACGCACCCCAAGTAAGCTGTTTGATGTTTGATGCCTACTCACAGCTGACGAGAGCAAGACCTTGCAAAGGCAAGACCTTCTGGGTGAAAGTGTCTCTTTCCACAATAGGTTTTTGGCACAATGGGGTCTTAATCACAATTGGGGTTTCTGGCTGCTGTTGTAATGCGGAGTTGGAGGGACCTCAGCTCCCAGAGAGGACAAATGAAAAACTATCAGATAAAATAAATTAAAGGTGAAGAAGAGGATGGAATTTGATTGGAGAGTCATCATCTTTAGAGGGACATTTTCTTTCTTTTCTTTTCTTCATTGTGAATTCATCTTGATTTTGCCTGTACTTTACGCAGTCTCACGTGACTTGGTTCTTTTCCTTTGGAAATCAATGATCATTCAAATTATGTGGCACTTATCCTTAACCCAATAGATTTTTTTGCTCTCTGTACAGAACTAATAAATCTCATTCCAAACCATTTCCCCGTTTTCCTCGGCACGCGTCTTACAGGAAATGTTTGATAAATACGCAGCTCTGTGCATGAACATTTGCATGTTTGAGTTGTTTTACTGTGGAAGTTAGACTGGCACAGATACACAAAAGGACAAAAAATAAAGATTAGCTTTGAATTCTGCAAAAGACCAAGGGTTCTGCAATGACTGCTTGTTGGAAATGAGGGTTGTCAAACTTCTTGTCATGATAATTACTCTAGTGTTCAGTCTTCCAACGTTAGTTAGAAATTGTGACATTCAAGGGGATCGCTTCTGATAATAAACACTGTCAGCATCTGGTGACCAATGTTGCCATGCTCCGGCATTTACAATTTAAGTTCTCTAAATGGAGGAAAATTTAATATTCTTAAAAAAAAAAAGAGTAATAAAAGGCCATAAAATCGAATACTTAACGTGCTCTGTCTGCAGAGGTCTCTTGCTGAGTAGCTGGTTTGAAACGTAGCACATTACAACACCCAGCTGCAGTTGTTGGCTTCAGCAACAGCTTCCTTGAGGAGGATTCACAGTATTTTGTGACTGTAAGGAAAGTACCCTTGTTGCCAGAGGCAGACACGTGTCAATCCTGTTGTAGTAATTGTGAAATCAAAGTTTCATTTACGTTTTTAGTCCTTTCAGAAAGCAGAGTTGAAAGACACTTTCAGGCATTACACCTGCCTGTTGCTGACATTGACAAATATTAAGGTTTTACAGTTGAATCATAATCTTTAAAAATGTTTTCCCATCTTGGTTGTTCCTCGGGGAAGGGATTATAGGAGCAAGAGAAATCCTAATGCCAAGAGAGAGCAAGGGAATACCGACTACACACAGGCTGCTGTCTAATGCATTATCAAATAAACTGAAAAGGTGGGGGAAGAAACACTTTTCTGTAGTTCTTTTCATTACAAGGTTTAAGGAGTTCTTTAACAGAGACAGACAAATTTCTCATGCGGGGTACCTCGATTTTTCTGCACTCTCTGAACCTCCTCTTGTTTGGCAGATAGTTGTCACGTGGTCCAGAGCAAGATCCGAACCTCTGGTCTGGCAGAAGCTGTCCCTTCCTTCACGAGGCTCTGAGGAGGCTAAGGACAGCATGGCAAGGACCTCCTCCTGCCCACCTCAAAAGCCATGCACTTGTGTCCTTTGGAGTCCAAAGCTCAACCTCATTTGAAGCTGGCCTTTTGCAGCTTAAGTGGTGCAGGCACCGCCGCGTGCCAGCACGGTGTCCTTAATGGATGAGCCGCAGAAAGAGAGCGACTCCATTAAACCAAAGTACAGCCTTTTAATTCCCTTTGGTCCTGAACACTCACTTATCACTATCTCACAGCATCCTACATCCAAATCAAACCTGCCAGCTGCTTGGAGCTCTAGTTGTATTTAATTTAGTTAGTTAAAGCGGCACCTCGACTTTTCCCTCCCAACTGCAGACAGGTTCCTTTCAGGCTATGCTGAGTGGGCGGTTTCTCTCCTGACATGAAAGGGCAGCCAATTTGTAAGGGGGAAAATTAAATTTAGGACACTTAGTTCATCTGAGAGGAAGGAAAATAGAGCAGGGAGGTGAGACAGGGGTATAACATTTATAATGTGCGTTCAGCTCACACACACACGTATGCAGTGTGTATATATCTCTATATCTGAAGAAGTAAAGACAGCAGATCAAAACCAGCTAGTAATTTTTCAACAATTGGTAATACTGTGAACCTTTCTGCAATAGGCAATTCTGTGTCTATTGCTAAGACTTCCTGAGTTTTATCAATTCTTCTTTTATTTTTCCCCGAGGAGAAATTAAAATCTACCCTGGAAATTCACCAAAGCCCTAACCAAAATATTTTACCATGAAGGCGAGTGATCTGAATTCCGATTTTTATGTGCTCAAGAGTTCCTTTGATGATCTTGAGCAAGTGGCTCAGCAGTTACCACTTCCAGTGCTCCAGTTCTCCACCTGTGGAACAGGACTTCTTTCAGGTCTCCATTTGTTGTAGTTCACTCAGGAACCCTTTGAAGCATGGATTGGCCATGGATATATGCAGCACCTATCCAAAATAACTCTGAGGTCTGTTTTCCTTGCACTCTCCCTGCCTGAATCCCCATAATACCAGTCGGTCTCTGCAGAGCTGTAACCCCGAAGCAGAGGATTTTAAAAGAGGATTTAGTTGTGGGAAAGAATAAGAGTGGATATGTCTAAGTGTTAGAAGACACCGAGTGATTGTTGGGCAGTAAGGCAGACATGTGCTGCGTGCCTCAGGAAAGAGAGCCAAGAATCCTGCTGAAGTTTTACTTCTTAGATCTTTCCCAGAGCATGAAGCATTTGCAGAGAGAGACGTACGTAGCTTGTGCTTACACAGTAGGACAAGCCTGTTTTGGCACACAAACTTTCTGCAGGATGGGGAGAGAACTGTTGAGGAGGCTTCTGCATCACTAAGCTTTTCTGGAGGCCCCAGAGTGAAATACTCACGAGTTCAGACTCACGAGTACATTCATCGTATTGGTGTTCCCCACAAATGGGAATTAGGCTTCTCTTGGTGATCTGAACTCAAATGGTTGGACTTGATGATCCCAAGGGTCTTTCCCAACCTGAATGATTCTGCGATTCCATGGATTTACACTCAATACTTGGTTTTTATCTTTCTGAAGGTAACGGGTTCATTCGCATTGTCTCACCTATCCCATGCCTTCTGCCCTGCACCAGCTGCCTCCAAAAGCAAGGTGGCAGTGGGTTCCTCCTGGACAAGCACTCCTTGCCCTGTGAGCTGAGAGTGACAATAAGGACAAAACATTTTCCCCAGAGGGGAAGAACAGAGGGGCTGCTTCATTTTTTCCTAAAGAAACCAAAGGTTTCTTAGCAGCTGGTGACAAATCCGTAAGTATGGTGATTTCATTATTAACTGCTACAACCAGCAGCCAGGTCCTCTTGCGTACGGTGTCATCCACACCCTTAGGAGGTGATTCTTGTATCAAGCCCTTACTGCGCACGCCAACCAAGTGGCATGGCAAACACAAATTTGTGCCGTGTTAGATCTGTTCTCTTTATTCCTGTGGTTGTGTCCTGAGTTTGGCTGATTAGATTAGAGGGTGCCCGTGGGACTTGGGGATAAACAGCTTTGTATTACTTCAAGTTCACAGAATTCAATCTGCTGTTTTGATGCACGAGGTCAGAAAATATTAAAAAGATTATACACACAAATGCAATAGTTGATGCATATTGTTCCTTTCCCCCTGATTGATTTGCCATGGTGGCTGGTAATTTATTCATGCGAGGGAGCTCTGATGGATGATGGAAATTATTTTGGTTTTCCCTTTTGACTTAAATAATAATTGCTAATATCTTAGCACAGTGTGGAAACGTGGGGCTAAGATTCGGCAAAGTGTTGCAGAGGTGCTGTTTTTATCTTTAAGGCAACAGCAAATAGAGGTATGAGATCATTATTCAGAAAGAACATGTTTCTTAAAGAGAGTGAAAATGTCACAGTTGAAGAAAATCACCAGAATGCAGAGAGGCGATGCTGTCAGGTGCATATAGAAAGAAGAGATGATCAAATGGAGATACCTTTATTTTATATTTTGTTTTTTAAGCCAGTGGTCATTTTTTTCAAACCTTAAGTCATTGCAGGAGGTACAAAATTAATAGGTTCTGAAGATGAAAATAGAGGTTCTGGCATAGGAGTAAGCACTGTAAAGCTGCCTCTTCTGCATCTCTCTGGGGATGAAAGCTTAGAAATACAAATTGGAACTGGAAAATAGAATGTAAAACAGCCTGAGCCTGAGCTGGACCTTGCGGAGATGCGTCTGTACCTGGTATAAATCCCTGTATTTTAGTGACCTACGCTTGTCTTCATTGCTACCTTGATTTTAACGAATTGTTTTCTAACACAGACTCGTATGATGTATCAACTGTCCATACACTCCATGGGAGTGTACGCTCAGGCAGGAGAAATCTCTCATCCAGAACTTGTCACCCAGGTCACAGACGACCAGACTCAGTGACTGTGTGAGCTGTGTCCCAGTGCCTTCGTATTAACAAGCCTCATTGCCTCTCCACCAAAGAGCCTGGTCTGTTCGAGATGCAGACAGGCAGGAGGCAGCAGCTGTTCCCCGAATGTCCCGTGGTTAGATTGTGTGAGGCTGAGCGTTCACAGGGGTGGCAAAGGCAGTGAGGTCTCAGCGATGCCTGGTAGCCACCGGCAGGCAGGGACGGGTCACCCAGCAGAACTCTGCTGCCAGCTGGCAATGGAGCCCTGACTCAGGAACCTAACTTGGAATGATGGGTGTGCTGATAAATCTGAACAGATTGACTGTTTTGATGAAAATAGGACAAAGAAAGGCAGAAAGTGGGGCAAATGAAGCAGAAGGCTCTGAGGTGACTCACGGGACCTCAGTGAAGAGCTGCAAATCTGAATCCTCATCCCCCGGTGCCCACTGTCCCACGCTGCAAGCAGAAACCACACTGCTGGGGTTTTGTTCTTCGTTGTATTAGAGAACTTGAATGTCCCCAAAGTAGCAGTGGAAAGCCCTGAAAGCCCATTTTGTCACTTTAGACCTTATCCTCTGGAAGATATCTATTCCTAGGCTCCATATCTGATTTCAAGTTTTAAGCTACATGCCAAATCATGCTTGATAAGACACAAGTCTCTCAAGTTCATGACATTCTCATCCTTAATGCTCGCTCCGGATCGCATGCCGCGGCCAGGCATCTGTGTAGGATGCTATAGTGGCTCTGCTCTTGTTGCTGCAGAGTGACAAGGCAGGAGAAGGCTCACGGTGATGAGATACTTTGGGTGAATGAGGCTGTCACACAGCCCGTTCCCACACCTTATGTTTTCAGCCATAGCTTCCAGGTGCCACGAGGAGAGGAAGGACATTTTAGAGTGTCGTGCTTTTGTCAGTGCGGCCTCTTGACGAGAGGGGCTGGTGCTAGGTCACTGCGAGAGAAAACTGCATCTGTTGGGATACTGTAGTTGGAGTGAGACCTTGCAAGGACTACAGGTGGAATCCAAACAGTCTCTTTTTCCTGCCCGAGGCAACGCTTCGAGTGCGCAGAAGGCAGTGGTGTGTCCATATCAGAAGCAGCTGTCTGGCAGCAGTACAAAGGGCATTGTTCTGCTGTTTCCCACTGAACAAAGGCACGTGTATGGGAATCATGGGATGTCATAAAAGGGGAGATGGTTGGGAGCTAATGGGAAGTGGCAAATCTCTTCATATACTTTCTCTTCCTATAAAATCTAAATTCATCGCCTCAGATGCAGAAAGTGCTCCTCTGGCCAAGCCAAGGATCAGATTCAAGTCTAGAAAATGAAAAATCGCATGTTTGATGGCTGGCTCCTCTGTGCCATGGAAACATGAGACTTTCTGTCCTGGTTTGAGTGAGAACAGCACTAATTCTGTGCAGTGATTTCCCTTTCCAGCTCAGCTCTTGTCACTGTCTGCACTGTCTGAAATTAGCAGCATGTTTGCACAGGCAGTGGCTGCTGCTGGCAGGGAGAACCCCCCAGGGCAGAGTCAGGACC
>JANHFX010000476.1:73487-91328 GCA_027560015.1 Chloroceryle amazona | reverse complement strand
GGGACCCCAGGCTGGCCCGCCAGGGATCCCAGCCCATGGACGGTGTCCCAGTTCCATTGTCCACTGGCTGAGTCTCTCTCCCTCATTCCCTTTCTCTCCCCTGTGGGGAGGGAGGGGGGTTAACAGAAAGCGGCTGTGACAGGGCTAAGGAGCCACCCTGACCCTAAACCCTGCCACTTTCAAATAAAAATCCACCAAAAATAGGTGAGTTAGCAATGCATTAGAAAGCGTGAAACCACAAATTATTCTGGTAAACTTGTTCTTACACTGCTTGTGCAGATAATGTGCATGTGCTTTTATAGTAATAACCATAACCCATGGATTTCTGTATTACCTGCAAAGCACTCGGGCTGATTAGGACCAAGTTTAATTTGGTCCTAATCAGCTCCAGGCAAGTGAACCGTGAAATTAGCTTGACACATTAATTTTATGTTTTATAGCAGGTAGCCCTGCCCAATTTGCCTGACTGTGCTAGACCAGTTTTATAAGTCTATCTGTATGTGCATGGTTATATATGCTTATATATATAATTATATATATTAAAGCTTTTCAGTTGTCTCAGACGCAGGTGCCGTGGTGTAAGATGTTCCACTTTTCCTTTGGACCACGGGCAGTCCCTCTCGGGCTGCACATTTAAAGCATCACGCTTTCTTTTAGTTCCAGTTTGCTGCTGGTACTAATGTTTAGTGACAGTTACTCAGTACTAATGATCACCTTTGGGGATTTTCAGAGTGCTTGCCTCTTGCTGGTCACTGGTGAAATGTAATCAATAAATCTGCCAGCCAGGCTTTACTTCTTGCCTTTCCTCTTGGAATTAAATGAACATCACAGTAACAGGTTTGTGATGGAGTCCCCTTGCCATCCAGAGCCGTTCTGTACATGAGTAATGCTGCTTTAGCAGTTTAAGCATACCATAAAATTATAAATACATGGGAGAAAACAGATGAGTAATACTTATATTAAGATTGATCTTGCGTGTAATTCTTGACTGGATAAAAGGGAAGAAAGTTAAAAATTGCTTTAAAGTTTGTTCTGTTTGATTCTCCCTTTTTTCCTAATAAAGTTTCCTTTAAACTTTTCCTGCATTGTTTTTCACCAGACAAGAGCTAATTCTGTTTTCTTTGTAGGGAAGGGAGGATGTCATTATATAATTAATCAGTATTAACAATTAAGTGTTAATAATCCTTCATCTGATAAATTACCTTGCTGCTTTTAAACCGCTGCCCTTAGTACGGTGACATCAGTTTCTGTTCACAATTGTAAGAGTAACTCGTCCTGTCCTTCCGTCTGTCTGATGTAGTAGTCAACAAGATGCTAAACGTTTTCCCTGGAGCTGAGAGCACTGTGCCTTTGACACCAGAGGCAGAGCAAGATCTTGCAAAGCACCGTGAGAACTTCCACAGCAGACTAAAGTTTTCTTCAAATTTTTAGGCAAATTTAAGGAGAACTTCTTCTGGAAGCCAGGATTCTGTCCTCACCTTCTAAGAAGTAGTAGAATTCCAGAGCTGCTCACATTTGTGTTAGAGGGCCGTGGGGCAACTGCTAAAAGCATCTTGTGTGATAGCAAGTGGGGGGGTGTTTCTGAATGCTTGGAAAATTATCACAAAGTGAAAGCTCCCAGGCCTTTCAACAACAGTGGCGTTCAGAAGGTAACAGGAGAAAAAAAAAAATCAGAACAGCAAGCCATTGACCTCTCTCCCTTCTGCTTCTTTGCTTTGCCCGTGGGAAAGCACAGAGTTTATGTCCTTCTGTAGCTCATTAAGCTTTTCTGAGGGTTGACAATATAAAACTGAATTTTGTAACTAGATCGTTACCATAATTATGGTCTAAACGTCATCCAGAATACTGAGACATGAAGAGGTCATGAATACAGAAGAAATGAGTCCTCTCATGGCAGTCATCTCCTTACCTCTGCTGACTGCCTAGCGTTTTCTTGTTTATACCCTGAGCAACCAAAGGAGAGTTGGCTCAAGCACTTGTTCTTCCTATCAATAGCTTTTCCAATGCAAGTCCTTTGGATACCTTTTCCTTTGACAGCAGCACCAGAGGAAAGTGGGAGCCTCTGCCCTGGCCGAGCCCCACGGGCTGGGTACAGGTCTGTGGCCAGGAGACTCTCTCTTTGGCTACTCAACAAGTGCTGCTGGTTTTCTCCTGCTTCAGGACCCAGCTGTCACAATGACTGTCTTGTTTGGCACGTGGGTTTGAAGCACCAGAGAAACCACAGTGTCAGAGCCACGGCAGCAGAGTAAGAGGCGATGGCGAATAGGTCACATTTCTCTGAGCTTGCTATAAATGTATTTGGAGTTTCGGTAACTCTCAGTTACATCATGTAAATGACTCACACTCTGCCTTGGTCCATGTAGGACCAGGGTCAACTTTTTGGCCAATTAAGAAAAGTAAATGCTATCAGCTTGCAGAGGAACTGCAGTCTCTTGGATTTTATGAGTTGTGCTGAGTAGAGAAAGGGAAGGAAGTGCAAGAAAGCGGCTGAGTTTGTGCTGGTTTGTGGTGTTCTAATCTGGTGGTGCCCCAACTCCTACAAAGTCAAACTGACTCATCTCGAAGATTTAAACCTATTTCAATACGATTTTCTTCTAAAAGCAACAGGCGTAATTCTGCCAACAAAAATGGTTTAGATTCCACATCTTTTTGAACACACTAGCTGTAAATTGAATGCATTTTTCTTAAGCCAAAGGTAACCAAATCCTGAACCTGAAAATGGCGTATGTGTAGCGAAGTATTTCAGAAACAGAACTCAGGAATAGGCTACGAACATATGCACATACGAAATGTGCAACACCTACGTTTGTGTTCTTTATCGCTCCTCATATATGAGTTCTGTCACATGCATGTGAAAAAGTAACATATGGCTTTCAAAAATTACTCCTGTGGATGCTCTTAAAATACATCTCACAAGAAGTGATTCTCCTCTTCTGAGGAAAAGTTCCATAGTTTTGCTCCCCTTGTGCACTGATATTTCAATCATTTTTCATCAGCGTGTTTGTTGTCCAAACATGCTAGCGTGTGGAGGATGCTCAGTTAGCTCCCAAAGCAGCAGGGACAAAAGCTCCCATGAACATGACCCAGCTGCAGCTGCAACGAGGTGCGGATGCAGGGTGCTGCAACTTGACACGGGGAGGAGTTTTTGTCTCCCCCGAAGCAAAAGGACCCTGGAGGGATTAAACACCAAGATCAGTCTTCCCAGAGGCTCCTTCTCCTCCTCGGTGACTTTGAGGTATTTTCCTACTCCCTAAAAGTAGAGGGAAGAGAGCATGAGATTTTAAAAGCTCTGTGAGATAAACACTGATGAGGTTTTTCCCACTGCTGCATCTTACTGTGGAGACTTTCAGAAAACCATGATAGCATCACTCTGAGATGACAATGCATGACCCCAACCCTGTCTGCTCCTCTCTACTCCCACCTCGACCTTAAGCCCCAGTTCAGCCATGCCAGTCATCTGGCAGAAGGGCTTTCCTGCAATCTGAGTCATTAACAGGGTCCACGTTTTAACACACCTCCCAGAAAAGGAGAAGGGTTATGGACTTAACTCAGAGCTGTGCTTAGAGCAGAGCCCACCACGGGGACAGCAGCACGAGGTGGGGATGGTGCTGCCTGTGAGGATGGGAGAGCACCTCTGGGAAGGGCTTTGGCTGGTCTTGACCCTGGGACTCGCACCCTCCAAAGTGTCAGCAAGAGACTGTAAACAGCAGGTGATTGCTGCTGTTTCTGTATGATAGCAAACTCGAAAAGTAAGATTTCCAATGAGATTTAAATCCTTTGTGTGATGCAATATTGCATGAAGGGAGAGCTTTAGGTGGGCCAGCCCAGTGCTACTGCTCCACCAGCATCACCCTCTTCAGCAGGCACACTGCCTCAGTGGGAACCTAGCCAGGCGTGACCCAGCTGACCCTTCTGATCCTCCTGGCACTGCTCTTGGGAAAGGAAACGCTCACGGAGGGCTGGGGCTGTTTGCAAGCAAGGGAGAATAGCTGCACGAGGCTTGGCTGCAGGTCTGCGATAGGCAGGTCGGCTAAAGCTGCTCTTTCCTGGTTTGTCACCTTTGGGTTTTGCTAAGCGCGGAGCGTGGTGTTGCCAGCTCTTCTGAGAGGGCATGACGAGAACAAAGCCAGTTGCTCGCAGGAGTAAGCGGCAAGTCCACTCGGAAATGCTGACAGGATCAGGCCCTGGGACTAAAAAATTCTGATTAAAAGGTTTTCATTTTTTATCGGTTCCATTCAGCCCCGGTCAATAACTAACGCCATCGACGTCGGTCGAGTCCAGATTACATGGGAAGGCAATGACTGTTGGATTAGGCCACGACATGTGAGATGTATTTTCTCCTTCCAGAACTCTTTGCTTTGGTCTTTTTATAGATGACAATTATAGCATTTGCGCAGGCTGATAACACCGCGGCGCTGCAAACGCTCAATGAAATATTTGCCCTGGGTTTTTTCCCCGTTTTGGGGAATTGCGCGCATGCCAACATATTTTGAATCCGGTCCAGCTTTTTTTGCACTGTATAACTTTCAGAAATGTAGCAATTCTAACCCATTAAAATGAAACAACTTATGAAATGCAGATGCCACTTCATAATATAAATCAGTGCCTGTATTGTATTACCAAATTGACATTAATTATGTAATTAATAATTAGAACAGGCGTTCCTTCAAGCCATCCGCTTTTACACAGGGCTAAATTACATCCCTGAGGGGTAAGGGCAAGTTAAGAAACTACAGAGGTGCAACACCTTGGGGGAACTCGAGGTTGAGAACTCGAGGCGGGCTTTCCCGTATGGAGCTAGCACAGACTTTCTGCAGCAAAGAAAATCTGTCCACCGATGCAAATCGTGCTGGAACTGGGCTGGAGCGTATCTCTGCACGGCCCCTAGTGCATGTAGGTGATGACTTGTTCCTGTGCATGACTGTACAGGGGCAAGACACAGCTTGGACTACGTGATACAGCAAATATGCATAAGCAAAGACTTTGCTGTCGGCTGGTGCTGTTTTACCATGAGGGTTGCATTATTTCCATGTTGACAGAGAGGTGTTTCCATATGCTCTACAATTTATTCGCAGTTATCCATCCTGAGGCCCTCTGCCCCGACCTTAAAGGATAGATAGGGAAGCAAAGAATGATTTGGCCTGTTGTGAGAGCATTCTGGATGGGAGCTCACTCTGTATATACGTGTAGCAGAAAAGGCAGTTTTGCTGTAATCTGACAGCTAGCGAGGGAGAAACCGTTATCTGCCCATCCTGGGAGGGCTGATAACACCAATCTTCGTAGCATCTAAAAATCTGTGCTGGGGGATAAGGGAAGAAATTAACACACTTAGAAAAGGAAATCACTGCAAGTTACCAATGTGTAAATCAGCTTTCATTAGTACGAGCCGTGTTGTGCTGGGACATAAATCTAGAACCACCTCATTGCCTTTGTCTGACCAAATCACTTTGAGTCCAGTATGACATACAAGTGGTGAGGTTTCTAAATGCAGTTTCCTTTTGCTTCCTTTTCGTTTTTCTTTCTTTTCTTTTCCTTTTCTTTTCGGGGGGGGGAATATACTTTTTTTCATGTAGAAACCCAGCTCAGTCTGAAAGTGAAGGTACATAACAATTTTGCTGTGCATCAAACGAGCATCTAACTTATCCTATGGCGGAAAATAAAACCAGAAGACGAAATAACACTGCAAAAACATGCTGTTAAAGTAACAGTGTTTGGATGAAAGCAAGGAAATTCAGAGTGAAGTGCCGTGTGTCCTTTAACTCAACCCCATTGTGTCTGGAGAGATTGCACTTTGCAGCACTTCACTGTATGACCGTTTCCATCCCTGCAATCCCAAACACAATGGGGTGAATTAAGACTGGAGGGGAAGCTTTAACTCTTTGTTGCTGTGGGTGCTGTCAGACAATCTGGTTGCTTGTGCAGTAACTTGTTGAAAAATGAGATTCAGGCTGCAAAGAAAAGTCAGGGCTTCGTAGTCCCCTAGGAGTCCAGTGTGCTACTTCAGAATAAAAAAATTAACACAAACCACCAACCAAAACACTACAGCACAAGCCTATTTTTACTCCTTTTCTTCCCTTGAATTGCGTCTCTCATATTGCCAGCCCTCAGGCAACAGAAGTGTGAATATTTCATATATATCCTTATACACAAAAAAAATTACATGCATAATACATTATAGATCCTTTTACTTCCATACATAATATCCCACGTGGTGGTTTCTTTTCCAGAAAAGGACTTGTGAGAAAATGGCAAGTCTATTCTGGGTTCTGACTGTAGGGAGCATGTTACTAAGCCTCTTGCCACCACCAATCGAATACAAAAGAAGCTGCGCGCTGGTTCGGTGCAGTAACATGCGTGGTTGGTTTGGGGGGTTTTGAACAACTTTCTCACGTAGCCTGGAATTTCTGGAGCTGCTGACAGCAGATTCTAGAGCTGCAAAAGCCCCACGATCAGTTCTGGGTTGCTGCCGTGAGGAAACCAGTATTTGATCTGGATCATCAGAGGGCAGAGTTGTCGCTTTGCTCTGCAAACACAGGGAGTTCAGGTCTGCAACACGTGTGACGGAGCATTTACCTGGTGAGTTATACCTACAGGCTCCAAACGGTCTGGGACCTCTGAGGAGCTCAGGCAAGAGCTTCCTCTCCCAGAACGATGGATAGCACAGAACTGTACAGAGTGGGATTCAGAGCGGAGGTGAAAGTGGCCACAGGAACTCTGAGATGTGGTGAGCAAAACAAGGCCACCCATCACCCTCCCAGAACAGCTATGGTCAGACCAGAAAAGACATCCCGTAGTCTCGTTGTTGGGCACGCTACTCGAGGCTTAGCATAAAACCTTCCTGTAACTATTCCCAAAGTCTGTCCCCTCGATGTGTGTTTCCAGCCTGAAGGAACGGCTTGATTTTTGGTGTGTACCAGTCACCCAGAACTCCTGCCACCGTCTCAGAAAGTCAGGCAGCAGGTTTGATGCCAAATTTCTTAGTTTTTAATTCGTTTTTAGCATGGTGTGTAGTTGAACTTGAGTCCACTCTAGCTTTGAGAGTTATTTATGTGACTTTGAATACTGAGGCATGGGGAGATGAAGTGTCTTTGTCAGTTACTTTCATTACTCGGGTAAGTCTTTCATTACTGTGGTAGGTCTAGGAATTAGACCTTGATGTTGGGCATTCAGAAGAAGAGAAGTATCTTCCCCAATAACTGCGTGATAAATACGCTGCATTCTTATTTGGAAGATTCACATTTAAGTTTTCAATTCTTTCATCTTCAGAGAAAGGAGTACTCTGGATTCCGAGCACTCGGCCCCTGAAAGTACACAAGCCAGTATTTCTGTCAGTTAATGGATATTAGAGGAATGGAGAATGTCCATTCTGACATATATATTTAAAACAAAAAGGTGAAAGAATAGGAAATACTGCGAGTTAATTGTTCCCATCTGAACTATTTTTCCAAGTGACTTTTTCATGTTCTGCTATTGCAGGTTGAATTCAACTGCTCTTTGAACACATGCCCTCTATAAAGGGCATAATGGCTGAGTGGAGAATAAACATTAAAAATGTGAATAATTTTAAAATAAGCAGCCAGCCATCATTAATTCACTTGGTACTCATTACAGTAATATTAATAATGATTTATGCATTGGATATTAATATAGTTTTCCACTGAAAAGCCAGTTTGCTTCTAATTTTATTTCAAGGAAAATAATTGATGCTTAAAACTTCACCTATTCTGCCTTCTTTCAAAAATCTTTTAAAAGTTAAGATCAGGAAAATATATAATCTGTGAGATTAATAGACTGGAGCTTTTAACTCCCTAGGTCACACCCCAAATGTACACCAGGGTAAAAGTGAGGAGGACTTGGTGGCAATTCACTAGTTTACCTAAAAGGAAGAGGTGACCTGCCTCCAGCTGCTGGGGAGAGGGTGTCTCTGGTGGCTGCTGAGGGGGCTTTCCCTGCAGAAGGGCTGGTGGAACAGCAGGCACGTGATAGGGACAGTGGGAACCAGCCTACATAGGCCAGCCCACACAGTTTGCGTGTGTTTCATGTACAAGGCATGGTGTGAACGCGAGTTGCCGTTCCATGGCTATCAATCTAGAGCATTTCCTGAGCAACAGTCCTTTCTGGATGCAAGGTTCCGGCTTGGCAATACCTTTGCAGCAAAAAGCACAGCAAAGGCAGAATCTTCTGCCTTCCTTTGTTCTTGGGGATTTTTCAGGTGCTTATGAGAAACCAGAACTGTTAACGTTGTTTTGCCAGTAAGTCGACGTGGCAACCACTCTACTGAGATGCTCACAGTCGGTGCAAGCTCTCAGCTGCTGGAAAAGATGTGAACAAAAAGCTTTTGTTTTCTTACTTGTTTGAAGTAAGGAAACTTTTCTGGATGTGTTCCACGTTTCAAAAATTGTCCTTATAGAATTAATTCTTTGGGGCTAGGGATAAGGTTGGATTTGATGATCTTGAAGGTCTCTTCCAGGTGAATCTATGGTCTGATAGGTCTGTATGGAAATGTATCTGTCTCCTGCTGCTGTATGAAATGTGAATCCTTTGGGGAATAAACATCTTTAACAATGAGTACTATCATCTGCAGACTGCTGAAGTTCTTAATTGGCCTCCAATTAAGACTAAGATTACTGAGGATGCTTTAATTGATCTCACTTTCAGATGCAATAAACTATTAAAAGCCAAAAGCAAAATCAGAATTCCGCTTGTGGACATGATATAAAAACAATTGAAAATTGCTTGAAAGGGGTTGGCTCGCTTAGTCTTCATTCTCTCTAGTCTGACTAGCCCTCCAGGAAGTCTCTGTGGTTTCATAAAATTGCTTTATATACTCATTAGTGTTTAATAGTGAGTATTTTTCAGCAATAGTTTTATTCTCCTGTTGAGATCGTTAATACTTTCAAAGTCAGCCATGGAGCAGGAACAAGTGAAACCTGATGTTGCAAAAAGGCTGATTGGATTGGAAGAAAAGCTGTTTGTCTTGGTAAAGGAGAGTATGAAATACCTGGGCTAGGGTCTTGCCCTCCTGTTGGGTAAATAGGGGCTCTCAGTCTGTTCCTTCAGCTGGGCGTTTAGGGGTTGTGGCAGCAGGAACCCCATGGATGTATCACTGCTGTGCCAGACCCCACGCTGAGATGACATGGGTGCCACCGGGTGTCCTCCCATCCACCACCTTCGTTCCTGCAGCCCAGGAAGAGGGAGAAGGCTGTGGCTGGTACCCCCTTCCTTGGCCCTAGAAAGATGTGGCCAGGAATGTCTGCCAGTTCCCTCCCCTGGTTACTTGTTTCTTCTGCTTGTCTTGTGTTTGTTTCCACACACAGAGTCTCCAGACATTGCCCTCTAGTGCCTGATCATTCCCTGGGGCTGCATTCCAGGGTCCCGCTGTCAGGCATGAGCCAGGGATAAGAAATAATTTATTTCCTCCATTATTATTGACGAGTGGGGGACAAACACACCTTTATTTGGTCCCTAAACAACAACAAGAAAAAAAAAAATCAAAAAGAGTAGCTGGCACTGCTCAGTTTAAATCCAAACCGTCTGTTAAACCTCTAATTATCAGCTTGCCTTGTGGGTAAAATGGGACCATTCAATTATTGGGTTTTGTTCGCTTGTCATCTGCAAAAAAACATATTATCACTGCTTTTCAAACCAGCAAAAAGAGCAGAAATTCTGCAAATTGCTTTCTAAGCGTAGTTACTTTAAAACCTAATACCTCTCTGCAGCGTGTCAGCAATTGTATAATGTGGTGTTGCATGCAAATTGTATTTAATGTAGGTATTCCAATTATTTGTTTTACATTATGTAATTTCAGTGAAAATTATTTCCTTTGTTGCCACATTACGTGTGGTTCAGTTTGACACATCCAGCTTAGCATGTTAAAAATAAACACACGCACACACACACACACACACTTGCCTGCACACGTTTTATCAAGCTACTGTAGACAGGAGCAAAAATTATCAAATGCTCGTTAGTGCTCTGCAGCCGTGGTGAGGTGAGAAATAAAAACATCTTTTCAAGAATAATCTCGGGACTGATTGTGCTTGACAGTTTGTCTATGTGTTTATTTACTTAGTTAATGTCGGAGGGTGTAGGTGTCTAGGGGATCAGTTTATTTCCCCTCTGCCCGCGTGTGGTCTGGCAGCACAGCCCACCCCTCGCAGCGCTGCAGGGATGGCGGTAGCTCTGTCACTCAGCTGGAGTGACTGAAGCTCCTCCGGACCCGTGATAAAATACGTGACGCGTTTCCGTCCGACTTGGCTGGTGGATTTGGGGTATTTCATTTGCTTAGCTTTCCATTTTTCCATTTGCAACCTGTGAAATCTATTCCACTAAAGCAGAGGGAGCTCAGGAGATGTTTCTGATGGAGGGTGTTAAAACCTCTCCTTCCCTGCCCGACTTTTCCTTCTGCAAAGCCCAGCAAGTGATCTCTGCCAGAAGCAGCAATCTGTAACACCATCTTTGGTGACAAATAAATGCAGGTTTTGCCGAGCAACTAATTTGTGAGGAATACATCTTAGAGAGGTGGGCTGAGAGACTCAGGCTCTACTTCAGCCTTTTTGTTTCATACATTGCACCCGCCACTCTATGGGACCCTGCAGGCAAGGATTCCTGGGGATCCCTTTCTTTGGCCAGGATGGTGATTTTCAAAAGATTCCAGTACCTGTTAAGACAGAGGTCAGGTTTTCATAAAGCCCAGCATCCTCCTGCTCCCACCAGAGAACTTCCGTGGGTTTCTTTGTTAATTTTCCAACATAAAGCCGTATGTATCTTATGCTGCTTGAACCAGGCCTTGTTCTCCCTTCCTAATACTAGGAAGAGCTATTTATTTATTTATTTATTTGGGGATGAAGCTGAAATTCTCCTGCAATCCTGCTTTAAAAGGCTACCAGGAAATTTTTCAGCTTAAGTGCGTAATCTATTGTTCATCTTTTGCTATGGGAGGAAATACTTTGCTGAGAAAAAAACCTCAGTGCTTGATTTGCCGAACAGAAAATCTACTTGCCTTAGGCATGTGGTGAGGAGAATAATTCAAGGCTGGTTTGAGCCCCAGCTGGGCTTTCCTCGAGCTCTCGCGACGCTGGCGCAAGATGTTTTTTCCCCGGACGAAGCACAGCAGAGCACAAGTACACACAGAGCGAGTTCCCACCAAAGTTTCTCTCTCTGGTTGTTGCCTGTCCTTACTCAGAGACAAACGATGGTTTGACTTCTATTGACTGAGAAGAGTCCACGAGGGGTGAGAGGCAAGGAGATTCAGCGAGGCCAGGCAGCCAGGAGAGGCGAGTCACACCTCATTAGTAGGCATGCAGGTAGGAGAGCTTTAGATTTGTTTCGGGCCCCTTGCAAAGGTGCCTTGACAGTTTGAGTTATGCTGACAGCCTCCCCTCAAAGGGAAAGAGAGTGTCAAGCAAGAGAGATGAAACATGTTTCACTGTCACCCTCCACACAGCCTAAATGGATGGCCCAGCATCTTGCCATCAGCGACGTTCCCATCTGGGGAAAAAATGGAAGAGTTGAGTTTGATGTTATAAATCACCATAATTTGTTACAATTTCCAAAGACAAATATGACAGGGTGGAATTACTTTGCGGTGCTGAGACAGTCATTTGCAGAAGCCATAAAGTGCCAGTATAAATCTGAGGATGAGATATATTTAATCTGAAGAAACAGAGCACAATATTACCTCACGAGATTGTGTTTACCGAGAACTTAGCTGCAGTGACGCCGTGGAATTGCAGGTTGTTCATTTCATTTTACCTTTTCAAATCAAAAGGACTACTTTATAAAAATTCTAATGGGGTAGAAAGATTCTTTGTATATTTTGTATTTGCTCCATTGTGAGGTGGAAATATTTATCGCGTCCTCTGAGAAAATGACACAATGCTCACTTTGGACAACAGAAATAGCTGGGGGCTTTACAAGTGAGATTCCAGAGAAAGGCAATGCAGTGTTACACCTTCAGAGCTGCCTCTTTGCAGCTCTTCCTCTCTAGCAGCTTGTAAAGTAGAAAATCAGCTGACATAACTATTCCTTTTGGAAGTGTCTGGCCACAGGCCTAACTCCCAAAAGCTGTATCTTGAAACTTTGTCTGTTTTTCCCCTCACTGACGATGCCGTAGTCCAAGAGGACGTTTTGAAGACAAGTTGTTGGAAAAAATCAGAGATGAGTTGAGGGTGTTGCCCTGTGACATGGTCACAGTCTAGATCATCGATTTTGTCTCTTCTATAGCAGATGCCATTTGAGGTGGCACACGGAAAGGGATGAGAATGTTCAAAGTGTAGAAGCTGAAGACAAAACTGCTCATCATTGTCTGTGTGTTCGTGGGTAGGTTGCGTAGCCCTTCTGTACCTTCCTTTGCCCACAGGTAACAGGAGGAGATGGCTAGATGTCCTGTCAAATGATTTGAACGGCCCTTAAGTAAAAGGATCTCCAAAGGAAAGTCCTTTTTAATAGAATTCATTTTAATAGCGACCTATTTTATTCCCTGGTGAGAGAATGATGTCATATTATGCATCTATTTTATTTTTGTTTTGAAGTCCAGAAAAAGAGAGAAATAGGTCTAAATGCTTATTTGGCACTTACTTAGATAAACCTTCCCCGAGCCCCAGCTTTTTATTTCCATAAACCCCAGCATTTTTCTGTCAGTGAGTAGATGATGATATGTTCACCCATGCCACATTTGGATGTTATCAGGAGAGAGATGAAGCACATTTCAGCGTTGCAGTCGCTACTGAATAAATCAGCCCTTGGCGATGGAAAAGCTCGCAGCCCGTGCAGCCAGCCACTCATGAAACAGGATCACCCTCCTTAAAACCAGAGCTCTCCCTGTGTCAGCTTGCGGCTCTCGCAGCTAGGGACGAAACCAGCAGGCCTTTTGAGCTTGTTGGGAAGACAGCAACTTTAGGTTGAAAAGAGAGGGTTTACTGCTACTTAACCCTCTTCCTCCTGTCCCGCCGAGGGAGCGCAGCTTGTTTCAGCCCTTCGAGATGTCACCTGGGAGATGTGCCAAGTGCAGGTGGGCAGCCTGCAGAAGTTGCCTTTGAGATCCATGCCTTTGTGGCTTTCTAATCACCCAAGCTCTGCGCCTGGCCACATACCCAATACACAGCAGTAATAGTGGGGCATTTCTTTCCATGCTTGTGTTATCCTTCTGTTCTCATTTTCTCTCTTAAAAGAGGGGCTAATGGGAGCAGCTACTACCCCTGACAGGTGAGGTGCGTTTCTAAAAGGCTGCTCTTTCAGGAACGCATCAACCTGCACGGTGAGTTTGTAACCCTGGTTTAGACAGAATGAAAATCACAGGAGCGGAAGGGAAGTTTCCTTTTCCCTGCTGAAATGATGAATAAATAGTATGTGAAAGCTTCTTTGGTCTGACAGAACAGGTCTGCTTCTGAAAATGCTCCCACAAGTTTCCCACAGCTCTTTTAAAGTTAAAAAAAAAAAAAAGAAAAATTAGAAAAATAAACACCTGACTTGTAGAGCACGAGTCTTTTGAGGAGTGGCTGAGAGAACTGGGGTGGTTTAGTCTGGAGAAAAGGAGGCTCAGGGGAGACCTTGCTCTCTACCTGACAGGAGGTTGGAGAGCGGTGGGGATCGGTCTGTTCAACCAAGTAACAAGTGATAGGATAAGTGGAAATGGCCTCAAGTTGTGCCAAGGGCAGTTTAGACTCGATATGAGGAAGAATTTCTTTACTGAAAGGGTTCTCAGGCATTGGAACAGCCTGCCCAGGGCAGTGGTGGAGTCCCCATCCCAGGAGGGGTTTAAGAGTCACAGAGGCCTAGCACGAAGGGACATGGATTAGCCAAGGACTTGTCAGTGTTGGGTTAATGGTTGGGCTGGCTGATCTTAAAGGTCGTTTCCAATGGAGGAAATTCTGTGATTCTGTGAGGCAGAGGTTAATACAGGAGAGGCCTGAATCTTTCTCCTGTTACATAGTCAGTATGGAAGGCCAAGGTCATCCTGGCCTGGATCAGGAATGGAGTGTCCAGCAGGAGCAGGGCAGTGATGGTGCCCCTGGACTGGGCACTGGGGAGGCTGCAGCTTGAGCACTGGGCCCAGTTTTGGGCACCACAGGATAAAAAGACATTTTGGTGCTGGAGCGAACTCAGAGAAGGGCAGTGAAGCTGGGGAAGGGTCTGGAGAAAATGTCTGATGAGGAGCTGCTGAGGGAGCTGGGGTGGTTTGGTCTGGAGAAGAGGAGGCTGAGAGGAGACCTGGAGGGGTTCAGAACAATTCCAGATGTGGCACTGCAGGAGCTGGTTTAGTGGTCCCCATGATGTTTAGTAAACAGTTGGACTTGGTGATTTTGAAGGTTGTTTCCAACCTTAATGATTCCACGATTCTATGATGGGATGATTTCAGTGCCAGATAAGTCTGAATGACTGGGGTGTTCTGGGGCAGCTTAGTGGGGTGAGGGGGAAGAAGAGTCTCAATCATTCCCCAACTGAAAAATAGCTGCTGAAAAAAGTTACTTGGAATTGCTCTGACCCAGCCCACCCTCAGCCCTGGGCTGGTCCTCTCCTGGGGACATCATCCCAACAGACCTGTCTGGATTGTGTGGCTTCTGTGAGTTTTCCAGCCGCCTGACCTACTTCTGGCCTCATTTGCACATGTCACCTCAGTTAATTCAACGGCGCTGACGAACCCTTGGTAACCAACCGTCACCGGCGCTGGTCGAACACACTCACTACAAACGGATTGTGTGGGAACTTCTCGCTTGAGTTGCTTGAAGGCTTTGAAAATTTAACCCCCTCAAAGTAAAAATTCAGTGGAGTAAGACTTGAGTTGGTTCACCATGAAGGATGGAGGTGGTTTGGGGTGAGGTGAATCATGGTTGTCCCAGCTTGAAGGAAACTGTATCTAATGCTGCTAGATCTTTTTCAGAGCTTTCCTGTAAGGAAAACACTTGTTTATAGGTGCTAAAAATCATTAAGGAGCGTGGGATAAGCCAGAGAATGGTTTTAAACCAAACGTGGACCAAAGAGCAGAGAGGTTCAAGCATCGCGGGCTGGACCGGCTGGTTTTATACAGGTAGATTTAATCCTCAAGGATTCAGTGGAGCACAGAGTTGCAGATTTCTTCTCAAAAACAAATGCATCTTTCCTTTTCTTACTTCTCCCATAAAATTGAGAACAGCTATTTTAACTGACCCATAGAAAAAAGCTACTTTTTATTATGTTCCTGCTTCCCCTTGGCAGTGAAGCGTTATGCCATGTATTTAATTGCTGTTATTAATCCCCTGGTTCTATCTCTTCATGACTCAAAGTGTTCTGCACTTGCTCTATCGCAGTTTCTTACCTGCAGGTGCAATAAAACCTTCTGAAGAGGACCAGGAGTGTCCTGTCTGCTCATTTGAAGGCAGACAGGGCTTCCAAAACTGGGAAGAATGATTCCACTGTGAGCTAGGGATCTGAAAACCAAGAGTTTTCACCCTTAGTTTTGCACCTCTGCTCATCTTGGATGGAGAATGAGGCGATGCCCCATTCCCCTGCTCCTCCCTGGACCAGTGCTCTGACTCATGTCATCTGGCTGCCGGGGTCTGCGTGGGTTTGAAGTCTCTGTCAGCAGAAGTTTCTGGTGTTACTGAATAAGGAGAAATGACTGCCTCGCGTTAGCGCTGCGTTGACTCATCCGGTTAACGCCGCTCGCCCTGGAATGAGCCGTGTCCGCTGCTTGGCCCTTGGCAGGCTTTGAGGTTCTGCTGCTTTGGCCACGTTAATGCCCCCGTGGATTCATCATCTAGTTCCAGCTGCCCGTGGTGGGGAGGTTGGAACGAGATGATGGTTAAGGTCCATTCCAACCCAACCCCTTCTGTGATTCGTGGTGCCCATTTGCTCAGCACCTGGCTGAGGGTCGCTCCTGTTACTTGGGTTTTTTGGGTCTTGGACAGGGGGAATGTGGCTTTTCTTGGGTGTTTAGTGGGATTGTTAGGACAGGGCAGGACCATGTACATCTCTTGCTAGCATTGAGTAGCTGCCTCGGTGCCAAAGCTGACTCATGCAAGGATGGAGAGGCAACCACAAGCTCCAGAGAGCTCAGGTCTCAAGGAGACTTTTGCAGGCTGTCATCTGTGGGTGAGCTCGAGTGAGCTCCAACCTCCCATTTGGCACCTGCCAACCCCTCCCAGTGTTATCAGACCCACATATTATGTTATTTTCTGTTCATTAATTGCCTTGCATCCCACTTCTTGACATCCAGGTTTCTAAATGACTCTGCAATCAGAGGGACAGTGATTTCCACCAGGGATTCCCACCTTTAGCTCTTCCTCTTCCCGCGTCTCCAACTCCTCACATGCAGCTCTTTCCTTGCCATTAGATGGAGAAATGCCTGGCAAGGAAAACCAGCACCTCTGGTATCCTGAGCTGAGGTTGGAGTCAAACACCTTTGGCCATGGGCTGCCAAGGTGGGGAAGGGTCTGGGGCAGATCTGCAGCTCCTCACCAGCCAGAGTAAAGCGGGTCTGTAGCATCACCCCAAGGACTGAACGTCCCTGGTTTGTGCTCTGTTGAGTTCTTTTGCTCCTTGGTGTCAGAGGTGTTTTGAGGGGGTTGTGCAAAAGCCTTATCACAGTGTGGTGGGACGTGTCAAGTCTTGCCATCTCCATTGGGGAGCAGCCCAACCGCACATGGGGGGAGAATGGAGGTTGGACATCCCAGGGAGACCGCTCGCTGCTCTCCATCTTCCACCCAGACTCCCAAGAAGCGCTCAAATCAAGCAGGGCTCGACATTAAAAACCGAAGGTGATTTGAGGTGATTTGTTCCTGGTTTCTAGGAGGAGAAATGATGTAGGGCACATTCACTTCGAGGTCTGGCGGAGTCGCAGCCACCCCCTTGGCTGCAAATCCACCAGACCCCATCGTGATGGTTCCCTTGTGAGGTTATTGTCGTACAGAACTGGGATAATCATCCTCTTGTTGGAGGGTAAGCGCAGATTGGCTTTTTCTCTTAGATGAATTGCAGAGCACTTGTAATTACCGGCTGCTATCCTGTTAGTAAGGTGATCACAGAACAATTAACGCGTAGCCACAGAGGATTTACCAGCATTACCAGGCGTGAGCAGTAGGAAAGGGTGGGTTGTGAGGCCAGGGATCAAAAACATCTGCACCGATTGACTTTGTGTGGTGAAAACGAGGCCCCTCTGAGAAAGCTGGTGATGGAAAGCTGGGCAGCCGGGCTTTGCAAGGGGTGATAGGAACTTCTGCTGCTTGTGATGTTCCTCTCCTGACAAAGTGAGGTGATCCAGTCTTTGATGGTGATTTTTTTTTTACGGTGCTTCATAGTTCCTGACAAAGACTTTGATAGCGCAAGTTGCAAGGGGCTGACTGACCTTTTGAATTAGGAGAGAGCCAAGAAATTCAGGTGGGGCATCTGAATATTGGTTTGGGGTTATTTTTCAGTCCCAGGGACCAGGTAGAGTTGCGTGAGTTTTCTAAGCCATGAAACTCCCCAAAGTCCACACAGCGTGGCTCGGCTTGCTGACCGTACCTCCCCGTGCCGTGCAGAGCCTTTTCCCCATCCCACGTGCATGTTCCCATCGTATTTGAATTTTCCCATCGTGGTCACATGCCCAGTATATAGCCCCAGTGCCCACATGCCCAGTTTATAGCCCCCCCCAAAAGCAAAGGGATAGTGCTGGTCAGGGTTTCCACTGCCCAAGGGCTGGCTGTGCTGATGCTGGGAGGAAGGACCAGCACTGCTCTGCAGCAGCCTCATGCATACCATGTGTTCTCTTTTTTCAAGGCTACTATTCATAAAATCTTAGCATGGTGGGGTTGGGAGGGAGCTCTGGAGATCGAGTCCAACCCCCCTGCCAGAGCAGGGTCACCCAGGGCAGCCCACACAGGA
>JANHFX010000476.1:63159-73387 GCA_027560015.1 Chloroceryle amazona | reverse complement strand
TGGTCTCTTCTCCCAGCTGACCAGTGACAGGATGAGAGGCAATGGGCTGAAGTTGCCCCAGGGGAGGTTTAGGTTGGATATTAGGAACAACTTTTTATGCTGAGAGTGGTGAGGCCTTGGAGGAGGCTGCCCAGGGAGGGGGTGGAATCGCCATCCCTGGAGGGGTTTAACAAACATCCAGCTGTGGCACTGCAGGGCATGGTGAGGTGGGCTTTTTGCGATCATTTTGGTGGCTTTTTTTGTGGGGTTTTGTTTGTTTGTTTGTTTTGTATTGTTGATGGTTGGACACAGTGATATAAGAGGTCTTTTCCAACCATGACAGTTCTGTGGTTCTGTGAAGGAAAGAAGCAGTCCAGCATCTCTCTGCTCAGCACCCATTTATTGCTTCAATGGGGTAATATTGGAAAATTAAGACACTGCTCACACACACAGCACATATTCTGAGCGTGGAAACATCTGCTGAAGTAAACATCAAAGAACCAGGTGGTGGTTCAAAGAACCAGGTTCCTGCAGCTTGGCCTAGACGCCTGAGCAGGCAAAACCACTTCACCCCAGGAGCAGCATGGCGTGGACAGTGGGCTGAAAGTGTCCTTCTGGCACCTCCAGATTCCTTTAGCAAGGAGGGTGCAACAGAAAGAGCAACTCAAAGAGCACAGCAGGGTATTTCCTTTTAGATAAAAACTGAGTTTAGCCAAGGAGATAGAGCAGCTGAGCTCTGACCATGCCTGGGCCAGTGGAGGTGGCCAGGGTGGGGTAGAGGGTTGTGGGTCTCCCTGGTGTAACAAAGGAGAGAGAAAGACACAAAGACTGAGGGAAAGTGGTAGAGATTTGTGTGTTTGTTTGACTAAATTTCCTCACTTTTTTGCCTCTGCACTGACCTTTGAGTCGTACTGAAGCAAACCTGAAAACATTTCAATCCATTTTGCCGCGAGTGCTCGCAGAGGAAAGTGTCTGGACGTTTCTCCGTGCCATGGGAGGGAGATGCAGTCACCTGGCTGGGGCACTCCGAGGTGCTGCAGAGCCATTACTGGAACTGGGAAGGGCAGCGATGCCATTCTCCAGCAGAAAATGCAGCTTTTTCTGAGTGCCTCTAGCCAGCACACTGCTGTGCAAAACATTCTCCTGCCATTCCCACCTCTCTGCCCCCTCGGGGCTCAGGCAACCTTTAACTCCTGGGGTGTCCGTGCTTTTTTGTGTTCTTGATGTCTTTAGGATTTTAACATCGACAGAGCCCTTGCAGTTGTATCACTTTGTGCAAGCTGCTGCCAGACCTCGTGAAGCTGCCTGCAGTGTGGAAATGGTTTGCGGGCAATGTCAACAAGAGGAAGAGGGGGGCTGTAAGGAGACCAGGCATGTGAACTGCCACCAGCTCTTGCCACAGCCGTTGGGGTGAGAAGGAGTTGTGAGGTGCTGCTGGTTGGTGACTGCAGCTTCACAAGCTTGGGCTGGTCCTGAAGACAGGGGCATCAGTTCTGTTTCTCAGTGGCCTGCTTGGGAACCTCCTGATCTTTCTGCACTTGTGTGTCCCCTTGTGGTTACACGTTCTCTTTCTCTTGCTGGTTGTCACTGCAGCAAGCTGTAAGATACCCCAGGTTTGGCCGAACGAAAGGCAGTGCACAGTGTATTTTCTTAGGCCATATTAGTTTTAGAACATTTGTATTATTTTTGGAATATGCGTGGTCTCCAGGATTAAGCAAAATCTAGAAACCCAGCTGGATTTTTTTTCTCTCTCTTTTTTTTTTTTTTGGTGTCACTGTATGAACATGGGTTAATGTGGAATCACTCTGGCTGTGCTCAGACCTCCTGTGGTAAGACTTCATGACTGACTGTGGCATCATTGCCATGCTCTGGCAGCGCTGGATAGTAGACAATCTGCATTACATTTTCATCCTCTTGTCCTTTCAGTTGTGATTTCACAGTCTGGCATCTCTCATTGCCAGTGTGCCTGTAGCCCAGAGAGGATCTGGAGTTGTTCAAGTTCACACAGTGTCTCGTTGCACTTTCCTGGTATCTGGAATTGGACTTCTCCACCACCTCTCCATTTCTGCAGGCTGATAGAAATATGTCTTGGCACAACAGAAGAAGATGCTAAGCAACCAGAGGGCACCTGAGGAGCACCCTGTGCATGCAGACTTCTTGTGGGGATCCTACTGGACAGATGAGATAAATCTCAGCTATCTCTTTAGCTACTCCTTAAGGATAAGCATGCAGCATGCCTGCTACAGTGGGCTGAGAAATGGGATCACGGGTGCCTGGTCTCTACTTCTGCACTGGGAACCACATTCCCAAAGCACTCATGGGTTACCCTGCAGCGATGGAGAAGAGAGAGAGTTAGGGACTTGGTTACAACCCCTTTACCTAGAAAACTCACCTCATTGAAAATTAAAGCCAGCAATAGACATTTGCAGCATGCAACAGATGAAGAAGTTGCCTTCTGTTTATGTATCCACTCCATGTCTTCTTTCTCGTCAGCTGCTCCAAAGCTGAGAAGCACTGGGTTTTCCTCTCTCCTCTTACCCCTTTCTGTCTACAGCATTACTTTACAAGGAATGAGTTCTCCTTAAGCCATTTTTGAGCCTTTGTGAAGCAAAGTGAATAGAGAAGAGGGGAGACTCCAACCTTCTAAATGACTTTTCTTGGTTCAAACCCAAAACTTGGAGAAACCTGGGGCTCTGAGCAACCTGCCCTAGGTAGAGATGTCCCTGCTTGTGTTGGGAGGTTGGACCAGATGACCTCTAGAGGTCCCTTCCAGCCTAAAACATTCCATGATTCTATGAAACTGTCATCTGGGAGAACTCTCTGATCAGCAGAAAGCCCCTGTGCCTCAGCCTTCAAAAGAGAGGAGGAGCAGAGGCACCGTGGCTTGCTGAGTGTCCCATTGCGCACCTATTTCCATCATTCTGGGCTGGGAAGAAGGCAGAGGGTGTAGGAGGATCCTGATAAGCTTTCCTGTGCTCTAGGGCCAAACTCTTGTTTCTCAGTAATTTAATTTAATGCTGATTTAGTACCTAGCAACTGTACAGCCATCCTCAATATGCCCTCTCACCGGTCTGATAATAGAGAGCATATTCTGCCCTAAAAATTATGGGAAATGTGAACTTCATTAGTGTTCATTTTCTTTGGGGAGCCTTCTGTCTCTGTCTGTGGTCTGGCCACGGGAGTTCTCTGAGAGGACAGTTTGTTAGAGCATGTCTGAACTACGAGAAGCGTACTTTGGTTCTGAGAAATCAGATTACAGAAACACAATCAGAATTTCAGAGGAGCACTCTTCCAGTGTACCTCTGGCTTTCAGGTGGTTTTATTGGTGCAACACGTATCATAAACATGCATACAGCAGCAGTGAACAAGCTCTTGTGGGCCAGCGTGTTTGCTTCTCCTCCAGTGTGTAGACTTACTGCTTACTGTTTCGTCTTGTGCTTTTAGTCTCGTCATAGGTCAGGCGTCAAAACTTCCCCTGGCAGGTCCTTCTGCAATCCAGCAGATCTACCAATTAGCAAAATGTTCATTATATGCAGCTAATACAGTGTGGATTCACTCATTCGCTTTCACTCCTGCTTCTCGGGACCCTCAGAATAAGATGTTCCAGCTCAGAATAATTCACAGACCCTTTCCCTGAACACTGTGCCTTTCAAGAATCAATCTGAGTTGCAAAATACCTCAAGTGGCAGCATTGTTTGCCTGGCACTATTTGAACCTCATGAAAGCAGGGGAATGAAGGATGAAGGAGCATATCCATTCCCTATTCAATATACTATCATCCTTGAGAAGGGGACATTGGAAAGGCTTTGCTATATAAATGGATAATAAAATCTCCTTTTCCGTAATTGGGGGTGATGCTGAGGTGTGTATCGTGAACCGTGACATAGCTCTGTAACAAATAACTGTATATTCTAGAGGAGCATGTAAGGAAAAGGGATATAGTCTGTGGTTTAATAATTTAGTGTCCTTAAAGGTGCCATACTGAATGTAACCTCTGCATCCATAGTCTCGGGGTATGGGCAGCTGACAGGTGAACTACACTTATTGCTGTGAAGAGATGGGCTGGACAAAAGACTGGTACCCTTCTCTATTTTTTCTGTCTTTATGGTGTCTGGAACCTTTCTAGGAGAGTGTGAGATTCGGTAGAAACACAGATTAAAAGCTGGAGGACCTAATTGGACAGGTGTCCCTGCTTATTGCAGGGGGCTTGGACTAGATGACCTTTAGAGGTCCCTTCCAACCCAAGGCATTCTATAATTCTGTGATTCTAGGTGGTCTCGAGCCCAGTGAAATGAGGCAGTGTACCTTCAGGAGAGGTGGTGGCAAATTAACAGGAAGGCAGCCTCAGCATGGTGAGGAGTGGTCTCAACCTGCTGCCGACCGTGCTGTTTCTAAGCCTTGCAGCAAACCAGAATCACCATTTTTTTTCTCTGTGCTTCGTTCTAGTTTCTGTTATATTCAAAATCTTGTTTGTGGGAAGAGAGGGAACACATGTATAAAGCCAAGAATTTTTGGTAGTGTAACTGAATTTTAATATTTTAACACAGGAATCAGTATTGGTCCAGATCTCACTATTACAGAAAGAGCAAGAATGCATCTAGTCAGAAAAGTTATCAATAATAATAATGTTAAAGTTGTCACACATGCACATAGTTTCTACCCCTTTTGCTGGGATTATGCTCACCCGATCTGCTGGTGGTGGGGTGAGCACTGTGGTCGGTCATCAGCATCTGAACTCCTTCACCGGGAGGAGTACAATATTCACCTTGATTCCTGTTGATGGTTTCTCCTTTCTTACTCCAGGATCCCCTCTGGGTCGTTTTTACACGGCCGATAACAGACTTTTGCGTCTTACACTCTTGCTCAGTTGTCTGCAGCTCCAAATTGCATCTGAATTTCTCTATATGCTGTCTTCTGCATGTGTTAGGAGTTAGTGCTGCGCCTAAAAGCAGTTTTGTCCAGCTCCCTGTCTGCATCAGGGACCTGTTTATAGCTATGGGGTTCCCAGTGCCAGCCTGTGCCCTGTCTCTTACCAGCCTGCGACTGCACTCTTGCATGCCCTGCTCTGCGTTCCCACCTCTGAAGACCTCTGCTGTTGTATCAAGCCTGTACTTGTCTTGATGCCACTGTACTAGAGTCATAAAGATCCTGTTCTGCACACAATAATTGCTTATTTCCATTATCTACACAAAACTATGGATGCACCACACACAGATAAATGTAAGTAAAACAAATCAGCTATAGACACCGGGTCAATTAAAGGAATTGCTGGCACAGCTCAGCCAGGAGAAACAAACCTGCAGGCAGGTCAGGAGTTCAGACAGAGCAAACCTGACAAGCCTCACTCTTGAGTCCTTGCAAACTCAGTACACTGCCTGTGGCCCGTTACTAGCACTGCCAGTAGCTGTTAAAGGGCTTCAAGCAGCCTTCTAGACACTGGTGGTGGTGGTAAAGACATGCGTGGAGTAAATCAGCCCCTGAATTCCTATAGCTGGCAGCAGAATGAGCTGGAAAGTTAATAACTTTCTGCTCTGCCATAAATAGCTGTTGCAAGTCATTGTGGGAAGCGTATAGATTCCAAAAACGGTCTTAACCTTTATACTTGGGAATAAACACAACACAAGGAATGTGGATTATTCCTGTAGAAGTATAATCTGGCCTGACCCACCTTGTCGCCTACCATCCCCCCAAAGTAATTATCTTAGTCCTAAGGAACCAGATGTTCCTAAGAATTTACAAATGATGGAATTTATTTCATCTAATATTAGAAATCTCCGCATCTACATTTCAGCTGGTCCCCAGAGGCTTGCTTTTGAGCCTGCAGAAGAAATAGGCACTTTCAGTGCTGCCCACTTGATCTCTAGATTCTTTGGAAATGACAAAGGCAAAGAGGACAACTTGGTTTTCTCTGCTGCCTGCAAGAGGAGATAACTGGCACAGATGAAGCCTGCAGATGTCTAATTTTGAGTGAGGTGAATAATTCCCGCAGTATTCATTGAAAATATTTTCTTGTTGACCCTTTCCTGTTTTAAATTCATGCTTGGGACCCCCACATTGTTCGGATCTTTGTACTGCAAAAGAAAAGACACCTGCATAAAATTAGCAGAGGGCAACAGAAAATTTCAGCAGTCACAGATCTCCATTGCTGCCCTGCTCTGTCAAAGAAAAGTTATTGCATATATTTTTGGTCCCTCCCTCTGTGGCCGAGAGGTGGATGTGTGGTATGGTGTGTATGGGTTTAATTTACAGTATCAACCTAAGCAAAAAAGCAGTCAAATATAGAAGCATAGTTTCTCAAAGGGCATAATGGAGTCGGATAAATAATGACACCCCATATTTCTGAGTTCTAAAGGACTAAGCCTTCCCTAATAAAAGATGCGTGGGGACAAAATGATTTAGCACAATTGTATACAGAACCAACACGCCAGGAAAAATAATCAAAGCAAAGGATAGTTGCAACATCTAGAGGGTTCATATCTGCAACTCAGCAAGCCTGGCAACTGGCTAAACCCAGACCTCATATATCAGTGAAAGCAGGCCAGTAGGACAGTGTGTCCTGGCCCTGACAGCCCTTTGTGAGAAACTTATGGCAAAGCCTCACTTTCTATAGATTTATAAAGCTCCAACCAGAAAAGATCATCTAATCTGATATCCTATATATCACAGGACATTAAATTTCTTCCAGTTAGCTCTGAGTTGAGCCCAATAACTTAGGTCAGCCAAATGCATTTGAGTCTTCAGAATGTTAAGTGGTATTGTGCCAAAGAAAGATATTCAGTAGCTTGGAGATTCTCAGAATATTTAATAATAAGGTGTGGATTAAACAGTGTTGGAGGAGATTACACCTGATTTGGCAGGCCCATGAACTCTGAAGAGTCTTGCTGTTATGGTGTCAAAAGAAATTCACTGAATCAACAGAATTTCTGAGGCTGGAATAGACCTCCAAAATCGTCAATAGACCTCCAAGTCCAGCCTGTGACCCAACACCGTGACATCAGCTAGACCAATTTGTCTACATAGCTTTATTTCGAGGTTTAAATAGCTCAGTTTCGCTGTGCAGTTACCTCTGTCTCCTGCCAGTGCATCTCCTCGTGCTCAATCCAAATCAGAAAGTCTGCTCTGGGAGCCTTGAGATAGATTTGCCTGGGATGTCTGCTCCTGCACAGGAGACTTGTGTACAATATAGAAGCTTCATAGAAATGATTTCTTGCTACTTTTCTTCTTCTTTTTCTTATGACAGGGTGCTTTGGTGCCCTTCTGTCCTCCCAAAGCAGGAACAAGTGGAAGGCCGTGTTGATTTGTGACTATCTCCCTGCGTTCTTCCCGTGGTTTACATTTTGATCCAGCTGGGAACGAGATGTTAATTTTACAACCTTTGAGTCATTCATTGTTCCTCAGTCTACCAAACCATTCCCGGGTTATATTTGATTGGGCAGATGTTCATCCAAACTCTAGCTATTACTGAGGATATCAGGGAGTTCCTACAGTCTTCTCCAGATGAAGAACGGACAGTACCACATCTGTAGTGTGCGGCTACCGATATAAACTCCTTATCGTGTCACAGAGACCTCTCAGGATGATACATAAATACAGGATTAGGTGGTGCAAGAAGTGATCTTGATGGGATGGTGAATGTAGAAGCTATTTGCAAGGAAAAAAAGAAAAGGTGGAGCGTGATTCTTCAAAAGGTAATGGAAAGGAGGTGTAGAAAGCTGGTGTCCTTACATTCGGTGTCAATGCAATTGGAACAGCACATAAAGGCTAAATGTGCTGGAGCTTGCTGGCAGAACAAGTGTCATCCGCTTAGACCTCTCACCCCAGCTTGGAAAAATGATGGATGGGACTCTGTCCACTTAAATTGTAGATCTGACATGCCCAACCCTCACGAGTTTAACAGAGCAGCTAAATAAGAGCCTGAATTTCCCATATCTGAGGTGCCTCTGAAGGCCTCCAAAAGAAGTTCCTTTCTACAAATTTTCGGTGGCTAAACACAGGCAGACAGGGTGTACCCCTTAGATCCTTCAGAAGGCACTCACAATAGTCTGCTTCTCTCCACTGATTGTATTAGGAGCTCAGTCTATGTAGGCTGCTTCCTTAGGTGCCTAAAACATAATGAAGCCTGGATGGTTAAGTTAGGTGGATAGGCTCCTATCTTCGGTATGTTCTTGCCATACACTACTTACCTCGTGCCTTCTAACTCCAGTTAAGAGCATACTTGTAATGAGCCTCCACCCTGTCCCCTGGTGCTCGGAAGGTAACTGTGAAGAATGCTTTTTCTTCTCTGAAAATGGGCTATGTTGTGGTAGGCAAAGGCAGATCAGCAAATCGTCTTGGATCCCACACAGCAGAGTATTGACAGGCTCCATAGCTCGGTATCTTTCTTTTCCGAACCACACAGTTATGCTGGGATTGCAGAGCTTCTCTGAAGTGAATGGGAGCAATGGCTCCTTTTAAATTTGACTCAGTATTGTTCACATAACCCAGCAGAGGAATGCTAATTAGTAGGTAAATTAGATGCCTGTGTCTGCATTTGTCCTTGGAGAGATGGTAGATATAATTTTCTAGCAACCTTGTTAGCCTCTTCTCATTCAGTGGGCTGGATTAAAAACCAGTACAATAACCCAATGGGTGTATCACATAACAGAACATCTGTTAGGAGTAAAATTCAGTTTAACAGCCAACCAGTGCAGACAGTGATGCTTTACCCTCTGTAATAGAACCACATAGCTACTCTGTGCTGTACCAGAGGATGAGGAGACACTGGAGACCATTCACAGGTCCTGACAGCTAAACAGCACAATCTACTTTCATAGGAGTATCATGGTATCATTCAGGTCAGAAAAGAGCCTTGGGATCATCCAGTCCAACCATTAACCCTGCTCTACAAAGGTCACCCCTAAACCATCTCCCCCAACACCACATCTAAAGGACCCTTAAACCCCTCCAGGGATGGTGACTCAACCCCCCTCCCTGGGCAGCCCGTTCCCTAATGTCCAGTCCAACCCTACCCTGTTGCACCTCAAATCCATCCCCTCTTCTTCTAGCACTAATTACCCGAGAGAAGAGACCAGCACCAAGTGTCCTTTCAGGGAGTTGTACTTTGGGGTGTAGCACCTTCTTCTGAGAAACAACCCTCGGTACATTGCAATAAACCAGAAATATTTGAATGTCCTACATCTCCATTGCACATACCCCTCAAGTTTCAGGTGGACAGGTTTCAGATGATGCAACTGCAGTGGATGTGTTAATAGCAGAAGAGACTCACACTTTGTTTTTCAGTCCAGCCCTGCAGCCAAGAACACCCAAAGGCTGGAAATAGCATCTTCAGACTCTCAGAGCAGGGTTGCTGTTGTAAACCATGTAGACCGTGAGGATGGTTTAGTCTGACATGTTTTACTTCACACTTGCAGTTGTCTTGGTGCATGCCCCGGTTGGTTATGACATCATAGTTCATTTGCAACAGCTCTGAGTAGTGTTTACTTGATTGTATGCAGGCACCTGGGCATGATGACAGTAGTGTCTTCTAAAAGGGGACCCAGTTTTAATACGAATGCTCCCAAACCACGTCACTGTCACAGCTTTACACCAGATCATATGATTGATGAGTGAAATAACATCAAAAACCAGAACAGGATGGGCAAGTGCTCTGCCTTGTCGCTGCGCTAGGGGCTTCTCCATTTCTGGCAAGTGAGAAATTGCTCTGGGAATATGAACCCCAGCGGTGGTGACAAAGCAATGTTTTTTAGGTTCAGAAGCTTGAAAAAGTTTAACGGGATTTGGAAATGATGTTGAAAGGAAAGCAAAGGAAAACCAAGTGATCTGTAATGGCAGGCTGGGAGTTTGTATGGTGGTGGGAAAGGGGTAGGCAGAACATCAGAAGCAGGATTTTGTTTGAAATGCGGAGGTGGTCTTGACTAAAACACAGGATAAAGGTTCATTTAAAAGGGACTTGCAGTGTTGATGAGGAGATAGATCAAGGACCTTCTGAGTGACCTTAGGCAAGTCACTGCTTCTCAGTTCCTCATTTGTGAAATCAGTAGAATACTTCTCTGCAATACTGGAAAGGTTGGGTGAAAGATGCATCTCATACTGTGCCCAGGGATAGGACAAAGGGTAACAGGCAAAACCAGAACAAAGGAAGTTCCACCTCATCATAAGAAAAAACTTCTTTACTATGAGAGTGACAGAGCCTGGCCCAGGCTGCCCAGAGAGGTTGTGGAGTCTCCTGCTCTGGAGACTTTCCAGCCCC
>JANHFX010000476.1:45801-63059 GCA_027560015.1 Chloroceryle amazona | reverse complement strand
TGTGTGGGCTGCCCTGGGTGACCCTGCTCTGGCAGGGGGGTTGGACTCAGTGATCTCCAGAGGTCCCTTCCAACCCCCACCACTCTGTGATTCTGTGATAAGCAGGCTTTGTGCTTAGCTAAATAAGTACCTAAAAGGCAAAGAAGAAATCTTCCAAGAAGACATTTGATCCTACTGGTTTTTTTAAGGTCAGAATCTCTTAAGAATTAGGAATCTAATATTTTGCCCACTGGTGTAGACAGTGTTACCTCACAAGATCAAGCCTAAACCTGCAGTGCTTGACAGCTAAATTCTTACCTGAAGCAACGTCAGTTGGAACTGAATCGTTTCAAACCATTGTGAGTCTTTAGTGAGGAATAGGATTTCCTCCATTGAAGAAGTTAGAAGTATGATTTTTTTAATCTATCTATGCAAATTCCTTATAACTGTCTAGAACGAGTATTTTAAAGTATTTTCAAAGCATAAAGTTTTAGGATTACATTTGCAAGATAAATAACTCGTCTGCCGTATGGTTTGCTCTCCTGAATCACTTAGGTGCTCAGAAAATGCAATTCTTTGGCTACTTTTCTTTACAATTTCTGCCCGTCTAATCTCCTAATTGAAAACCAAAATATATTTTCATAAGACCAAAAAAAGCTAAGTACCACCTTCAAGCTATGGCAGTTTACTCTGTAAGACTCCCTGCCACGGTATCTTTTTAGCCAAGAATATAGCAGAATTCAGAAACTATTTGGTATTTATGCAGGAGACGCAAATATCCGGCAATATCAGGATTTCAGAAGATTTTAGAAGTAATACAAATCCCTGTGCTTCAGGACAGAAGCCAATCCCTAATTAATCAAGGTTAGAAAGGAATCTTTAGGAAAAACTGCTCTATTGTAGGATTTCTAAGGCAAGTTTTTAGCTTGTTACTCTCAAGTATTTGACGTTCAAACAAGCCTGGACTAGAAAGATGAGTGATCAGGATCCACATGGGATTTGCTATTTCTGTTCCTCATTATGTATTTATCACACGGACATTTTTAAGTCCCCGGTACAGTATTTCTGCCTTGTTCCTGATTTTCTGGTGTCACGGTCCATACCAGCTCTCTTGCAGAGGATGTTCTCTGCGCTCTCAGGAGCACATCTGTGTTTCTTCCTACCTCCATGACCCAGCTGTCTTCATTACATGTCTGATCAATAAATATCAAAAGAACTAAAATGGACAAATGAAAAGCACTCACTAAACAAGGCTTTTCCCCAGGAAAGCCTTGATTTCAAATATTAATAAATATTTATATGGAATTCATTATTTCCATAGACTATGGAAATTCCATGGAGAATTCACAATTACTTTACATTGTGCTTCCAGCAACCTATGCAAATGACTTCCATCTTTCTCTTATCCTGCGGTCATTCTGCACAAGAACTAATGCTCCCCCATGTGGGGGTGCCCATCCTCCGTGCTGCCAGCTGAGGAGGTTGGAACTCTCGCTCTCGGATCAAGAACAGGCAATGTGAAGCATGGAAAACAAAGTCCTTCTTTTTTTCATAGCTGCCCCTTTTTGTCTCCTCTCCTCACACTGCTGTCCGGCAGCCAAAGTTCTTCTGACGTATTTTCATCTAAATTATTTCCCATGTCGTTGCTTCTCAATTCCAGGGAGAATTTTTTTTCCTTAAAAAGAAGGGTTATACAACATTGATCGGGTGATGAGAGCTGCAGCCAGAGGGCTGGAGACATTCATTTAGCCACTTGTTTTGCCTGATTTAGATCAGGGCCATGACCCTGCTTCTCCCACGTTTTAGATGAGTGACCAAAGCACTGAGCTATCAAAGCAATCACTTCTGCTCTCTGGCCCTATTAGTAACTCATTAGTGAATCAAACAGAGCGTCTTGCTGAACCGGGGTCTCCCTGGCCTCTGTGCTCAGGATCTCTGGCTTTGCTGAAACACCTCCAGGAGATCTTGGCTTCATCCCCCTGGGAAGGAGGAGGAGTTCTGAAATCTCAGAAAGTATGATGGGCTAAAAATCTCACTTTCTCACTTGGCTTCAGCCATGAGTTTCATATCAAAGTCTAATGACTAATGGGTACCCTGTGCCTCTGTCAGCTTCTGTGCTGATGTTTGCAGACCCAGCACGAACTGCATTTCATCCATTTAAACTAAGGGGTGGGGATACAAAGGGATGGGTGCTACCACTGCAACCACTCCTGAGGCAATCCAGTGACATGCCAATCCCCATATGAGAGCAATTGCCCAGTCCCACACAGACACAGAGAAGGTCTGCAAGTTGAGATTTGCAAGTGAATGACTCAACATCCAACAGAATTCCCTACTTTGGCTTCCCAGCTGGGGCAGAAGAGAATGGCTGAGGTGAATGGCAAGGGTGCGGTTGGACACGTGCCAAGCTATAGCCTTTCAGGGAGGTGTGTGCTGAGATGTCCTCTCTCCACAGAAAGAGGAATCATAGAATCATTCAGGTTGGAAAAGAGCCTTGGGATCACCAAGTCCAACCATTAACCCTGCTCTACAAAGTCCACCCCTAAGCCATCTCCCCCAACACCACATCTAAAGGACCCTTAAACACCTCCAGGGGTGGTGACTGAACCCCCTCTCTGGGCAGCCTGTTTCACTGTCAAGAAGAGGAAATATAGAGAAGCATTTGGGTTTTTTTTAACCCTTATGTGAGTTAAGTATATATATTAACTTTGTGGAATTGGTGAAGCAAGTGATAAATGATGTATGAAATGGAAAATCCTTGCCCACAGGGCTGTGCATTCACCACTGTACTGTGCTATTTGCTGTGATAATCAATTCAGACAGAGCCACAAAGCCCTACCAAGCTCAGAAGTTTTGGATAAAAGAAGCTAAAAGAGCAGAACACAAGTATTCTCTTTTGTGGGATGATGTAGTGGTTTAACCATCTGATCTGAAGCACCTAGGCTCCATGAAACCACAGGTTTAAGTCACAAATGGGTTGATTTCATCCTTTTATCCCTCAGAAGGAGATAAACTGAGTACTCTGTAGTTTTACTCTGAAGGGTTCCCGCTGACAAAATATTTTAAAATCCAACAAACTCAAATTCTTCATATTTTGGCATCTTTTAATTACCTGATTTTTGAAAAGCATTGTGTTATTCTTGATGGTAAAAGTTTCATCTTGTTTATCTCCTGAGGGCAATAATGAGTCAGAGGAATTTATGCTCCTATTGCCCATGGTGAGCACCTCTCTGGCAATTAACGTGGTTAAAAAGCCACAGGTTACAGTCTCTATATTTTGTGGGACCCCAGTGGGGATCAAGGGCTGTCAAACACTTGGATAGCACCAAATAGTCTGGCTATTTCCAGTGATCCCAACTGGGTCTTCCAGAAATCAGGAGCAGTACTGAGGCAATACATGCTTTAGAATCCAGTAATAAAATACTGAGAAAATTTCATCAGAGTTGAAAAAAATAAAGAAATGTGCATGAAAAGTTCTGCCACTGCTGCTGAAGTTTGAGAAAAATGATTTTATCAGAGACTGAAATTGTGGAAGATAACCGTCTCCGGGCACACCATCCTAGAAAGGCTGAGTCACAGTAAGATGCAAAACCAGGCAGCTGCGTTCCTCAACCTCCTCCTCCATTAAGTGTTCTTCAGATGGGTGAATAAGTAGCATTTTACAGTCGAGTTGTCATAACCACATCCTAGACTTCCCCCTTGCTCCTCCTTCACCTTGCCCTCCCCACTCCATAACGAAGCTGCTTGTTTTTCATGGTGGCCTTGCATGGGAGTAGCTTGGACTGGAGAGATTGTCAACTTGTCAATTCCTGTCTTCCTTTGGAAACAGATAAATGAAGGTTGGAAAGGACCACCACAGCCCAATCCCTGCTCCAGGCGTTGCTGCCTTCACAGGGCACGTCCTGTCAAGGGTGAAAACCTCCAAGGACAGAGATCCACAGGCACTCAGCAGGCTGAGACTCCTGTGCTTCCACTCTCACTACAAGGAATTTTCTCCTTATGGCCTGACAGAACTTCCCCTGCTGTAATTCTTGAGTCCTGCTATTAATGTATTAGCTGTAGTCATTTCCCCTATTGACAGAAAGGACTGGTTTGTGTCTTTTTTTGTGAACTTGTTCACCCAGCAGTTTCCCTCCCTGCAGCAACTGGGAACTCTTCTGAACAACCAGAGCTCAATCTGTCAGGACTGGGTTCCCCAGGGTGCAGGAGGAGCGTGTCGGTGCAGTTTAAGTCAGTTGTAGAGCACTGTTGCTGTTGGTTCTGGGTTTTGTGGCTTTTTGGAGTGTTTTTCTTTTGTTCTGTTTTGGATTGGTTTGTTATTGAAAAGCCATGCCCTATCTGGAAATGGTTCGCTCCTCTTTTAATGCTGACAGTGGTTCTTTGAAAGTGGCATCAGTTGGTCTGTCACTTCACGTTAAGCCCAGGTCAGAGCTGAGTGCAAACCCATAACTCATGTCCTACTCAGCTCGGTGCTCCACTGCCAGGCTCTGCCGAGGGGTGCTGGGCACCCCTAAGTGGGGGGAAATCATCTCAATCAATTCAGCGTGGGTTGAAGCCCAGAGAAGTCACCTCCAGCCTCCCAGAAACAGGTCAAGAGGAGAGCCCAGCCTGGAGCACTGCTCCCAGCATAGGTCTTTCCCTCCTCAGTTTAGGCCTAACGAGGGTCAGCGTTGATGCTCAACTAGGGTTGGACCATGCCAACTGCAAGGCCATCATGCCATCAGCTACCTCCAGCCACAGCTCCATGCCTGGCCAGCTCCTTGCCTGACCCATCTTAAAAGTCTCTGCACCCATATTCAGGGCACAGATTTTCCAGTTTCTCCATTTTTGCTGTTAACATCTTGAATTCTTTGGTGCATGGCTACCAAAGCAGAGTGCCAAGGATGCTGGTAATGAATGAAGCTGTGCAGGTGGAGACCTGGTAACACAGCAGCTCAGGTCTTCGTGCAGAAGAAAAAAGCTGCCTGCACTGAGGATGAAATGAAAAGTACATCCTTGTGTTTAGCACTTCAGAAGATTACCTTCGGTGGAACAGCTTTTGTCTCGGCCAGAAGCAGTGTCATCCCCTAGGAAACAGTCATCCTCTTGGGAATAAAGACATATTTAGATTATAGAAACTTCCAATAAAAATAAAATAAAAATAATAATAAAAAAAGGACAAAATCACAATACAAAGCATTAAGGTTAGAATGTGATGTCTGTTCTGAAAATAAAAAAGGATCAAATACTTGGAGCTGATAGTGTTCTGTCTGAAAGAAATGCCTTTATGAGAGATATAAAGGTAATAAAAATAGCCAGTACTCAGAAGAAATGGTAAAAAATTAGTCTTTTTCTGGGAGAAGATCTAGCTGTACATTAGGTTAAAAAAACCCCAACAACCTAGAGCAATCAAAGAGGATTTTTCCCTCCAGTGTGTATTTTCTTGGCAGTTGTGCTCACTTGTGGATGGTGCTAAAGCACTTTAGTTTTCACTGTAGAAACTAGAGTCAGAGAAAACAGAAGTGGAAGGGATCTCAGAAGGTCACCTCATTGCCCAAAGGCACAGTCAGCTGTGCCGACACCGTCTGGACAGATGCTTTCCTTCTTCAACAGGCATTTCACACAACCATAAAGAAAGGTTCAAAATTAAACCGCATTAAACACCAACTCTATTAGAGATAACACGGAGCTCCACTGTCCTAGGAGCACTTGAGAGAGGGAAATCCCTTCAGGTTTCTGTTTCTCCTCTCATCTCCTGCTTTGCTGTCTGGAAACAGCACTATTCCCTGGCAGGAGACCCAGGCAGAGCAACCAAGGGGTGTCCATCAGGAGAGCTGCCGCTGCCTGCAGCCACAGCCTGTTGGTGGCCGTGCAGTCCTAGTTCCCAAATTTAGCATCACGGACCCAAGCTGTGAACCCACCGGGAATTCAGCCTGAGACCAAGAAGTGACTGCAGGAGGATGTGGCTGCCTCAGGAACAGAAATGAGGTTGCCCAGGGAGGGGGTGAAGTCACCACCCCTGGAGGGGTTTGATAAACCAGCAAATGCAGCACTTGAGGCTGTGGTCTGGTGGATAGAGAGGTGTTGGGCTGAAGGTTGGACTCGATGATCCTAGGGGGCCTTGCCAACCCTCATGATTCTATGATTCTGCTGGGACTTTTGAGGAAGAGGCTTTCAAGCTGTCCTAAGACTAAGCAAAGGGTCAAACAAATGTTTTGTCATAGTCGGTCACTCTGGGACGGTTACAATTTATTTGAGTCTAATTTCTGCTGACTTTAATTGAATTTTGCACCTTATGCAAATATGTGCTTTATTTGTCCTTGTCCTTTAAATACTGCACCTTCCGATGCTCTTCACAGGGCTTGTGGAATAATTTGTTGAAATCAGATGCGAGCAGAGAAGTTGTTTTGTAGAATGAAAATAATTAGAATCCAAGTGGCGGAAAAGTGATACAATTATTCTTCTCAGCCAGGTCAGTTTTCCTATGTGAAATTAGTTAATTTTGGTAACAACTCTGCTTTCTAATTTGAAAGTTATCCTATTGCTTATTGCATTTACTTGATCAGCCTAAGCTGTGAGTGGATCTCACACAGCCTTTGCAGTTCGTTCAGACTCTTAATTCAGAGGCTGAAGTCCGAGAGCCTTCCTCGACTGCTCATTCTGTAATCAATTCAAATGAGTACTGACTGTCTAAGCCCTTAAAAAATATTCAGAAGGACGCCTGAAGAAGAACTTTAAACCAGTTTCTTGCAAGGTGGCATTTAGCCACTGTGTGGTAAGATTTCCATGTAGGCTGGTGTGGGTGTGTAACGGTGGCAGGCAGGTCGGGGTGCTGCACGCAGGGCTGGCAGAGGAGTAGGGCTGTAGTAGGGTGTAACCCATGGCATTATCCTGGAGTGTGGTCTTTCCATTTCAGCAGATGATTGATTTCCAAGTGAGTTCATGGTTTTTGTCACTTGAGGGTCAGATGTCTTCAGAGCATCTTGCCCTGGCTGTGGATGTTGGGAGCTGTACAAGTCCTGAGCGAGTGTGTCACGGGCATTTCCAGCTGGTCACAAATCAGTCACCATGGCTTTCACCAAATTTTCATTCCTTCAGTGAAGACCTTTTTAATCCAGGCCAAATTTCAACCCTCAGCTATTTTCTCCACAGAGGCCTCATAACTTCCTATGACAAAGGAAATGTTTTTACCCCGTGTTTTGGCAGAAGGTCACAGCCGCGGTGGAGAAAATTTCTCCTCGTGCTGCTTTAAGCCCAAGATTTTATTCAGATCTCCTTTCAGCTCCAGTTCGTGTGTCTGTATGTTAATGTCTGCTCTAATGAGAAAGCGACCCTCAGGATGGTGTTTCCCATCTGTAAGAAAGATAAAACTCTATCTTTGAGGCACATTTGTTGCTGCTATTGTTTTTTGTTCGGACATAACCCAAGTCCTTTTAAGTCATTGTGAAGAGTTCAAGTTCCTCCCTGGAGAGCAGGATCCACCATGAGTAAAAATGCCTTAGGATAATTTTATTGTATTTCATTTTGATGAGGCTCATCCTTTCTAGAGTTCTCATCTTGGGGAGTATCTTCCACACATCTTCCGACTTTATCTTCAAGACCTTTAACCCGCCTGAATCGTGATCTTCCTAACATCTCCTTTCAGCAGAAAACCCCATACTAATTACGGTTCTCTAACAATAGCAACTTTTCAAGGGCGGGTTTGCTTGTTGATTTACACAGCTAGAGCATCATGGTGCTTTTTGTGGCACCACAATACTCTGCCTCGCGTTCTCACAACTGGTGATTAGTAAAGAAAGTATAAGGAGTGGGAGTTTCCCAGGGGTGGGTATTTTGGAGTCGTCTCAAGAGATCGTCACTCCACATTATTGCTGTCAAGATGAGTTAGCTGAAGCGTGATGTATACAGAAATGACTTTTTCAGTTAATAGATATAGGGGAAAATAGATATAAGTGTCATATCATCTGTGGAAGATTTATTGCGCCGCTCTTTAGGATCTATGTAAAGAGTGGAGTAGATTGCTCACAGCTCTCCGAGCTGCCCAGGCTCTGTTATTTAACCCCCTGTACTGAGATCACAGTTTTGTCATTGCTGGGTATTAATGAATTATTTTAACATTGAGTCCATGGACTTTTCCAGTACCTTGCACGTTTGCTGGTGAGGGGAGGATCCCAAAAGAAGATTAGGAGACTCATAGCTTTCACTCAAAAGCTTATCAGTACCCTTTGTAGCTACCAAGCTGCTCAGAAAGAAAACCACTTCAAGACAATTTCTGAAGTGCAATTTCTGATTGAGTTAGAAAAGCTGACAGACTAACATTTGTCATAGTGTTTTATCTAGTTTTTTAGTACTTCTTTCCAGGATATCTGGATTCGGGAAAAACAATCTTAACCACACCTGCTCTACAAACCTTTTGACTGAATTTTGCACACATCTTTCTGCTGAGTTTCACTTCATTGATGCTGTCCAACCACCAACACAGCTGCACGGCAGAGACTCCAGATCCTGAGTACATTGTACTGAAATTGAATTTTAACTGCAAAGTAACCTCGTGATCCTCACAAGGTCTGTAAGCCAGTGGTGTTCTGTATTGGCATCCTGTTAGTGCCTTTTGCACAGCAGAATGAACGTAGGCATAGTCTAGAGCCTCTTAGCCTGGAAGGATTTATGCACGTGAGCTACGAATAGGTCTGTAAAAGCCAGCGTTGGTTGGCACGATGCATGAATTAAAATGACCTGTAGGATGAACACGCTGAAGATCTCTCCAACCGTTGATTTTCAGATTTCTATAGTGTGTTGTGTTGGTTTGTTTTTTTTTTCTGATGAAAAATATAAATATTAATCCCTCTCTTGCTGCAGCACGATGCTACTTCATTGACTTTGGTCTGCCTTCAGGCAATCAGAGATGCCTGCTGTCAGGGAGCCTTCCAGGGCCAGAGTGAAAGAACACAGAGGGATACAAGGAGGAGGATGAGGAGCAAGGCTGGGCAGGGCCATGCCAGGAGTTGGTGCATGGGGGTGGTCAAGTCTGAGCCCAAGCAAGCAGAGAAGAGGAGGGAAGAGGACTGGGAGCCATTAATATTGAGCCCAAGGCTCCCCAGGGGGACAGTGGAGTCTTGTAGAAAGTGTTTTAATGACTGATTGGAGACTTGACTGTGATTTATGAAGGGGCTTTACCAAATAAACCCAAACATATAGCCCATATAACCACACATAGCCATGTTCCAGCACTGTCATCTTGGACTGAAGGAAAATAAAATCACAGATGTATTTTAACTCCTTGCAAAATACTCAGCTTTACAGAAAATTTCATTGAAACAGTCTTTCAAGAAAGGAACTTTTTTTATTAATTTTTTTCCATGTTCTTCCTGAGATTTTGCATGGGATTTGATTCTTGGCTGACCATACTGATGCAAACAGAGCCCCTGTATAGCTGAATTGATTTACAACAGCTAAGGGTCTGTCCATAAAGCCAAATCAACCTTTAAATTAGGCTCAAAAGAGATACTACCAATTAAATTTAGTCTATGACCTCTAACATAGGTTTAACAAGCTCAACGTATTATGGATTTCAGTAGGGGAAAAAAATCAATTAAACTTAAAAAAAAAACCAAACCAAATCCCTAAAGTCTCAACCTTGACAAAAGTAGTTCAAAACTCCTGTAGCATCCAGCTGTTTCCATGGTTTCACGTCCTGTGTTCCATTTTTTAGGGTGCTGTATAGGATGTGAAAGCAGAGTGGAAAAAAAACCAAACCCTCCATGAGGAATACGTTGATTTCAGTTGCCCTTTGTTTTGGTGTGGTGTGTTTTGGTTGGTTGTTTTTTTTATTCAAGCTGCTAGAGCTGGGGTTTTTTTGTTTGGTTGGATTTGGGGTGGGTTGGTGGGGTTTTTTTTCCCCCTCCTCCCTCTTTCTCTGAAAAAAACCCTGTATTTTACTATGGATTTGAACACTTCAAAGCCTGCAGAGTCCGTGTGACTTGTTACCACTGTAGGCAATAGCACAACTCTCGTTGCCTTTGGTGGGACCTGGATTGGGCCCCAGTAAAGAAACCGAGGGGAAACAGTACCATCTTTTCTCAAACTCCCTTTCCCCCAAGAAATAAGCTAACGTAATCACCCCGATGCAACAAATTTATTAAAAGCAAATAGTCATCTTGTGCTACAAATCCTTCTGAACACAATGTTTTGACTAAATGACATTTAGCAGCGTTGTAGCTTTAATGGTAAAGAAAACACTAGCAGCTCAGTACTTAAACCCCTGTCCCCCAGTGAATATCATTTTCAATATCCTGTAAAAATTCTTTGAAGTGTTTGTATCCAGACCGCCCCAACGGATTTACTCGGAATTAGTTAATAGTGAGGAAGCATTGGACTAAATTTATCGGTTACGGTCTCTCATGATCACATAAAAAAATAAAATTAAAAGGAACCCTCTACAGAATACTTTATCAGGCTTGGTAATGGCATCATCTCTGACAGGGAGGCAATAAAAGCATATTAGTGACCCCCTGATGAAACATGTTTACAGGCAAAGTCAAAGAGATTGATCATTCTATCTGGAAAGTGGCATTTTCCTTCTCCGCACTGTTACTGGTAGTGGCAGCAGCATGCTGACTGGTAATGCATGACAAGAAGGAAATGTGTGGAAGGGGATGCAATTACCAAGTCCTGCTCAGCTTTTCGAGGAAACTCGGGAATCCTTTCTTCTCCAAGCCTGACCTGCTTTGTTTATACCAGTAATGTTGCTAGCACTACGAAAGAGAACCAAAAGGTCATGGGCAAGACTCCGCGTGTTGTCGGGCTGGGCTTCGTGCAGGTCTCATTTCCCCCAGAAGTGTTTGCAGTGTAAATAGGTGAGAGAGACAAGAAGAATGAGGGAAGAAAGGGTAATGGTTAAGGAAGAGTCTCTCGGGGTCATAGCAAGGCCAGGCGAGAATCCCTCTTCTAGTGCCACGAGACCATGCTGGCCAATCTCTCCTCAGCAGCCACTGCTGGGGTCTTCAGGTGTGATCTTTGGGATATTTTCTACACGTTCATACCTTCGTGTTCAGATTTCCAGGCCCTAGTGACACGTTGATTATTTCCTGCAGTTGAGACCTTCTGATCTGATGCAGTTTTTCTCATTTTAAATCTTTTTTTTTAGGCTGTCACTCCATCTGCTGTATTTCTTCTTCTTTCTCCAGTTGCTTCATTTATTATCTGGGCAAAAAAAAAAGGCAGTTTTTGTATCATAGAAATGACAGTGCAAATTGCTTGCGTTCTATTCTAACGGCTCCCTTCTCAAACGATGGACCTCTGCTCTGCTAGGAATGGATTGGCCCGGCTCAGGAACTGCTCTGCTTTCTTTCACTCCCATTTTTATTGTCTGTAAAATGAAGCAAAACTAAACCTGGGCATTTCTGAACCACTTTTAGCCTTCAGCTCACCTCCGGTCTAAATACGTAAGTCAGACGTCAGCTGGAGTGTCTTACAGTGCCTCTGAGCACAAAGCAGAACCTTTCCTGGTCCCTTTTCTCACCCTGTCCCTCAGGAAACAGCGTGGCAGTCACGGCTGCAGCAAAAGGTTCGTGATGTGAATGTATTTTCCTCGCTACAGCTTTCACTAATAATTGTTCAACGATTAGCCAAGGGGAGCTACTACTACTGTAAAGCTCTCTTCCTTGATTTCCTTGAGCTCTCCTCTTCCCCCATGGAGAAACCTTCGGCACCCGCTCAGCCCTCCCATGGGGCCGTGTGCCGGGGGGTAGGCAGGGGAGATGGGCAGCCCATGCTGTACGCAGGATGGGGAAAAATGGGCTCAGGGGACTGTCCTGGGCACACAACAGAATGGGGCTCAGCAGTGGGAAGAAGGCAGGACGACGTGTGTCTGGCAGAGGACTGAGGAGAAATCGGGAGTCAGGGCCCAAGGACAGTATTGGTTTGTATGGAGGAAAAGCTTCAAAACGTTGAATGTTTTAAAGCCTTCTCTTTCTGCTGGCTTACCGATTGTCTTAAAAGTCAAACTCGCCACAGTTCTGGGTTAGTCACTCACTTCTGTGTCATCATCCATATGTCTACGTTAAGGTCCAGCTGAATCATTGCCTGGCTGTAATAAATAAGAGATGAAATACAGTTAGGTGCAGGTGGGACGAAGAAAAAACTTCAAAGAACTGATTAAGGCAACAATTTTCCATGGTATAAAGGATCAGTTAAGGGTTTGCCATCATCTCATCCAGGTCCCATATATTTTGTTGCTCCTGGGTGCTCAAGACACATCTAAGGCAAAAATGTCTTATTCTAGCTAATCAAGAGGCTGCATCTTTTCCTGCCATGTGGCAAGGAAGATCAACCAGCCTCGTGTCTGTCACCTTTGCATTAAGTTCCTGAGCATTGCTGGACAAGGGGTCGATGGAGAACGTGATGAAGAGGATCCAGATGGTCCAACACATGGTGACCTGTCACATCAGCAACACAGATTGATAAGAGTTGATCAGTTCACTTCATCACAGACCACCCTTGGCTCCTTGTTCCGGGCTGTGTTTTGTTTTAAGATCTTCATTTTCATGGCTTTCAACTGTCTGGATCTTGACTCTTTCCTTGCCCCCATTTTTCACTGTGCTGATCACCTATGGCAATAATCATCTAGGGCAAGAAGTTCTCTGGAACAACAACTGACAGATACCAGAGCCAGACTTCAACAAAGATGACAGGACCTTCTAAATGGACCTTGAACCAGAGTCAAGGCTAAATGTCAGACCAGCCGTGCCCCTGGCAACATCTAGACTGACGTATAGAACTACATAAAATGCTTGTTTTGGGATATGACTTCCAAGACTCACAGTTTGGAGGGAAACAAGAGGTGAAAAGAGAATATTAGCAAGAAAAACAGGTAGAGAAATCCAAGCAAAATTCAGGTTCTGCTCAAAAAAGAGTTTTTAGAAAGACATAAGAGAGTCTGCTGCCTTCTAATGCTATCAGACAAAGCTCTACTGGTGAAACAGTCACCCTTTGTAACAGCAGCTGGGTAGGGAAGACTTTGGTACGTGTATCTTAATAAAGGGGATTAGGAAATATAAAAAAAAAAATACTTAAAAGCATTTTTAAACACATTTTTTAAACACTGCCATGAGACTTTGGCTTTAACGCTTTATTACTGCAGTCCCGTGTTGTATTAGGAAAAGTATTTCATCGTTTGCAAGGCGAGAGGTTGTTGGCTCAGACAAGTGTCATTATCAAAGACAATTTTCACAGTGCATACAAAAGCTTCATTAAATGCTTGCCTGACAGTAATATTGGCCCTGCTATGTTGAGGCACCAGCAGACAGATCCATCGCTGACTACTCTGGCAGGCATGAGAGGTGAATATCCAGCTTTGACCTGCAGGTTTACCTGAATCCATCACATCGCCTGCGAGACACAGGTCAATGGGAGTAGGTCTGTGTGACAAGAACTTCCCAGTACTGAATATTTCTTGGCTAAAAGTAAAAACAAATGCAAAATTACATCAAAACTGGAAAGTAGATTAATCATTTTGGTAGGACTTCTTCAATCAGAAGAGAGCAATGGGAGACAAGATAAGGGCAAAGCTGTTTAAGGTTTAATGTAACTCAATAAATCAGATTTTAAATCCTTTCCTTGCCCCACAGCTCAGAAGTTGACCAGAAATCACAAAGTTGTTTCCTCTATTTAACTGAAAGTGACTGTTATGTTTAGGATTTACAAGAAATGACCAAAAAATAATAAATATATATATAAAGCAGAGATACTCAGAGAAACAAAAGGAGATTATATATCCAAATTCAAACCCACTTCTAGGGGATTTGGCTGTTGTGTCTGTAAAACCAACCAAACACGTGTCTCTGAGTATGCATTTAGCTGGGGCTGTGGGCGCTTGGTCTGGTGGCTCTGACAGGCTGCACCGTGTGAAAGCAATTGGAGCCATGTGAGTAGGGCTCAGCAGGCAATTCAGACATCCAGGCTTGCCCTCCGGGGACCCTGAGCAGAAAATGAAAAGAAATAAAGAAGTAGGAACAAGGGGATAGATCTGAGTGAAAGGGGATGGAAGATTCCTCTTGAAGGTTCATGAGAAAGAAGGCTGATTGTCTTCAATGCTAAGAATTTAGTGGATGGAGCCCAATTTAGGGCCTGATTCAAATTGTGTGGGGTAGAAATGAGCTTCACTGTCCTCAGTAAGGCTGAGTGAGTGTGATGACTAATGAAGAATTGGTATATTGTGCCATTAGGTTGAGAAACCCTGGTAGAACCCAGGTGAGGAGGGCTTCTGCAGGCATTCAGAATTCACCTTCCACCAGCAGGTTTCTGCTGGATCTTCCTGGAAACAAACAGTGTTTCTTTCAGGGGTTTGGAAGCCAAGCTGTCCCGTGCTCCTGGCCACCATCTCCATGGCTGGTATGCCAAAATCTATCTCTGTACTTCAGTCTGTGCTGAAATAAGGTGGGAGAAGTTACTGAGAAGCACCGATTGTATCTAGACAAAGTCTTCACCAAAAGACACAGGAGTAGTCCAGCCAAGATCCTGTTTCCGTATCACAAACGTTTACTAGAGAAGTGCTCATGTTGGAAGAGTTGTCCTTCCAACAAGTGTCCAAGCCCCGTGCCACACGAGCTATTCCCACCTCCATTCTGCAGCCTAAGGCTTGTTCTGATACCAGACTGCTCTCTGTGCCAGCTCCCTGCACAGTGGAGAGGCTCAGATTCAGTCTGCAAGGGGCATTTTCCTTCCAGTCCAAATAGTATTTCTAGTCAGTTTAGGTTGTGGAATATGTATTTTGCTCAAATGTGAACACCAAATAAATCAGTTTTCTTTTAAGACATCGTAAGTATGTGTAGGGATCACATCTCCTTCTTAGGTATTTATCATGCTATAGAAATAATACTTTGCACTCATTTAGTCCCTTGTTCTCTGGGATCTTAAAAGACAGATAAGGACTCTTTTGCTGATACCAGGCACGTCAAAACACATTGGGGGAAAGTCAGCTGGACGTTTAGTTCCTTCTAAAACACCTCTGTGACACATTCTAATCTTTTTACAACAGATGCATAAAAAACACGCCCAAAGTTGATCACTGAGTCCCCTGATAGGATACCAGACCAAGCTTAAAGTCACATGGGCCATAGCAAATGATTCATACTACCTAGAAAGCGTGAGACAGTTCATCACAATCGTCCTTCTTGTGATTTCAGGAAAGCTAAATTCCCTTATCCTTAGAAATCGGAGTATGCAGGCTCCACTTTGTCTCAATACAAATTAATTTATTTAAGAAAAAATGTTCTAATGCTTAATAACATTGATACCACCCCACACCTGTGAGCTTGCTGGAAGATCATCCCTTCTTTTTATGGTTCTAATACCAGCATTTCCCTCCTTTATTTTTCCAGCTGGGTTCAGAACACGCCTTGCCTTCGACTCCACCTTGAACTGCAATGTCTGCTACTATTGCAGTGTGATGGGTGCAGAGAACGGCAGCAGCACAGTTGATGACATAGGCAGAAAGCTGTGGCAGCTGATGTGACAGTACTAATCCACTCAAATGACACCAATTTATTGCCCTGTTTCTCACAGAGTCTTACCAGAATAGCTTTTGCTACCATTTGTGAGTAAAAAAACCCTGCTCAAAAAATCTACAGGAACAGTACGTTCATGGCCTTTGCAAATCTTTATAAGCCTGGTTTTCTTTTCTGGGGCTCAGGAATAAACCTAGCAGAGCTTTAGTCAGCTAAAGGTCATCTGTCAGCTGAGGGTGCTGGGCCTTACCTTCGCTGTCACCCTGTCAGGAGTCAGCACTGGGGAGACCTGCAGGTGCAGGGGACCACAGGATTTCAGCAGTTTATGGCTCAGGCTGGCTGAGACACTCGAATATTTCCTTCCAGTTTAGGCTTCCTCGTGGGATACTTGAGCAAGTGTCACCTCTACTAAACCCAGCACTGTAAGGCCCAGGGAATGTGGTTCAGAGATGCTTGGTCTGGTCCCAGTTAAAGAAGATAGGTTCCAGTGGTCAGTCCCAACTGCCTTGAGAGAACATTGGGTGAAAATCACTTTGGGTTCCCAGAAGAAATCTGGGCTGGTGTCCGTGTGCTGTTGAATAACATGAACACTCTGTTTCACCTGGTTTTACACATCCCCACTGAGCTAGTGTCCCCTTAGTGGCGGGTGACAGCTTCTCACCAGCGGTCAATAGAGAAATAGGCACTTTTCATGGGGAATTCTTATTTCCTACTTTATTTCCTTGGCAGGAGACAAATCATTGCCAACTCCGTTTTGAGTAAACTGACTCTTCCTTTGGTGAGCTGAGCCTGCTGAGCACCCCAGGGGGCTCAGTTCATCCACATGGGATTCATCCGAGAGCATCTCTATGACCTCAGTCACTCCTGTTAGACCTTTTTTCCAGTCATTCATTTTGAACCCATTTACTATGCACAGCATCCTACTGCAGGAATTCCCACAGCTTCATTACGCAAGGTAGAAAAAGTGTCACCTTACCTTGTATAGTGTCTGTCCTTTGACAAACGCAGGTCATTAGCTCCAAGCAGCCAATATTTTTCCCCAGGACTGAGCACTGGATCCTAGGGCACCACATCTGCTGTTCGCCTGGCCACAAGCAGGTCTCTGCTTGTATTCATTCAGTAATGAACAGAGAGTGTGGGTACTCCCTGGTGTTGCAATGGCCACTCTGATGTCCCTGAAGATCATGTGTTTCCAACAGATGAGCTCTAGCCATCAGAGCCTAATAACTGTGACCTCATTCTTTTTGTGGAGGCTTGGATTTGAAAGCACAAAAGATTCTCTGTTCAGCTACACATATCACAGAATACACATAGTATTATGGAGCAGATGACCTTGAGTGCCATCACGTGGCACATACAGGACAACCAGGTGATCAGGTCCAGTCAGCCCATGGGCTTATGAAGGGTAGGTCCTGCTTGATGAATTTGATCTCCTTCTATGACAAGGTGACTCGCTTAGTGGATGTGACTCGCTTAGTGGATGAGGGAAAGGCTGTGCATGTTGGTAAAGATTTTGACACTGTTTCCCCCAGCACTCTCCTGGAGAAAGTGGTTGTTCATGGCTTCAATGGGTGTACACATCACTCTCCTGGGCTGGGTGGATGGGCCCAGAGAGTGGTGGTGAATGGAGTGAAAACCAGTTGGCAGCTGGTCACAAGTGGTGTTCCCCAGGGCTCAGTACTGGGGCCACTTCTGTTTAGTATCTTTAACCATGATGTGGCTGAGGGGATCGAGGTGCCCTTTGCAGGTGACACCAAGTTGTGTGGGAGTGTTGATCGGCTGGAAGGCAGGGAG
>JANHFX010000476.1:13542-28312 GCA_027560015.1 Chloroceryle amazona | reverse complement strand
AGACTTTCCAGCCCCCCCTGGATCTGTTCCTGTGTGGGCTGCCCTGGGTGCCCCTGCTCTGGCAGGGGGGTTGGACTGGATGAGCTCCAGAGGCCCCTTCCATTCTGTGGTTCCCTGAAGCAGCTAGCCATCAGTTCAGATCCCGTGAAGAGTAACTTTATTCTGTACCCTGTAGGCTTTGTACAGATAGGCAGCTGTGTCCAAAACATCCATGTAAATAGGCAACAGAAACTTGCCTCTCTAGTCTACAGACGCTTGTGGACAAGAGCCACACCAAAGGAGGTGATAGGCAGGGGATGTGTGAGCAAGGTGCGTGTCTGCATACAGTCACAGTTGTGAAAACAGGGCTTGGTGGGTTATGGTTTGTGAATTGCTTTAAGGGAGAACGTTGCTTATTTTGCAAGAAGAAAGTCCAGTAACAATACTCAATGAGAGATTATCTCAGATCTTATTTTGCTCTTAGTTCTCTTTATGCAAGCATTGGCTGGGCGTGTAGAAGTGAAAAAATATTGCTCATCTGGATGACCTTTCCATCCTTTGGAAGTTACCTGGTAAAGTTAAGCAATCAGAGCATTAAAAGTTAAACAGAAATAAAGGAAAACAAAACAACAAAAACCACCCAAACACCTAATCCTTTTAAAATAAATACCCACTGTTTTTTAACATATTAAAATAGTCTTGGGAGCTCATCTCTTTTGCTGTTAGATTGAGTCGTCTTTTGCAGGGCACCCCTAACCTCACTGCTCTCTTAATCTGGCCTTGTTGGAAGCCTACACTTAAAGCAGGAGAGAGGAAGCTGCTGCCTTCTGAGAGAGACAAACTCCATTCGCAGGAGAAGGCATTGCATCTCTTCTCTAGATCAGGAGGTATGCAAAGTGACAAAGGAAGACCCAGGAAACTTGTAGTGATTCCATAACATCCTGAAGCCACAAACATAGCTGACTGGGATTCGTAAGCTGTTGGAATTTCTTTACACATATGTTTTCAAGTCAGAGGAGATGATTTACTGCTCAAGTAAATGGACTTCTCGTGCTTCTGAGGTGGTTTTGAGTTTGCTTTGGATTTGTAAGCAAGAACTTGCTGGAGGAAGGAAGGGAAGCCACGGAGTATTTTATTTTGTTGTTATTACAGGCAGAAAAATTCTCTTTATTGCAGCATCTTTCATGGAGGGAGGGAGTGAGATGAAAATAAAGGTATCTGCCCGTGAAATGAATTACTTTTCATGTATTGAAAATACCTGCTTTTGATAACAAAGGGCAGAAGTTAATCATTCCGTATGACTAGGCCTGAGTTTCTGTTTACAACACCTCCCCCAAATTCATAGCGTCTTAACACAGAAGAATTCAGGCTGGACGGGACTGCTGGTGGTCATTTTGTGCAGCCCCCTGCTCGTCGTGGTCAGAGCCTCCTCCTGTCAAGTTCTGAAAATCTCCAAAGACAGTGTTCCCACAGCTGGGCTGCCTGACCCAGAGCTTTCCTCCCTGGTTGTGTTTTGCTCTTTGTTCTTGGTACGGAGCCAGAATTTCCTTTGCTGTCATCTGCAACCTTTGCTGTCCATGCTTCCAGCCTGCCTCTCCCAGAAGATTCTGGTTCTGCCTTCTCCAAATCTTCCCACCAGGGAACAGGGACAGAAAACCCCTTCTTCTCATGTTTCCCATCCCCACTGACCCCTTTGCATCCATTCTGTGCATCAACCCAGAGCAGCTGTGTGTTTCAGACAGAGCTTCACACCTTTCTCAGAGATGGAATAACCACCTCTCTTGACATGCTTGTTGAGGGCTTCCTAATCCAAGTCATCCAGCAAGTCCTTCTGCCCCTACACTTCTCTGCTTCTGTAGCTAAAAGCCCTTTGATGGAGATAACTCCAAACACAGCTGAATATGAAATTTCATATTGTCTTAATTTGGGGGGATAGTGAGGGCCACTTTGACCGTCTGGTTGAGACCCTGCAAGTGGATAATAGGAATTTCCTGCATTAATTCTGGCTTTAGATGCAGCAGCATTACTTAGATTACAGCACACGCATGAACCTTGGTTTGATATCACCAGCAAATCCCCATTACCTCGATTAATTGGTTCCAGCTGACTGTTTCAAGGGTGTGTTTTACTTATATTTTGAATTTAGTTTCAGAGAACTTGAATTTATTTATATATGTTTTTCTGTGAGGTTGAAGAGCTGTCTGCAGTCAAATTTCTGTCTCTTAGTTGTGTTCTTAGAGTGTAATATAATCATCCTATAATCTTCTCTTTACTTAACCAAATACGTTGCATCCCTTACATACTGTATAATATTCTCTCCAGACTCAGAACTGCTTTCGTTATTCTTCTCTGAACCTGCTTCAGATTCCATCTCTGCAGACACCACAGCGTACTGGAGCTCTCTGGCACTGCCTGTACCACACCAAACACCACGGACTACAACTTCCCTATTCAGCACTTCTGTATTTCTGGTAATTCTTTAATCCTGACTGGTTAGAAGCTCATACCGATGGCTTATGCCAGAAGTTTTCTTGACTTGGTGTTTCTAAACTGAATCCTCTGTCCTGTTAGCAGACCTGGCCTTCCTTGTTTGTCCGTGTGACGCTTGAACAGCTTCACCAAAACAGCTGTAGTTATCCATAAATGACCTAAGCTCTGAAGTTGGTGGGGAAAAGTCCATGGTTTTAGGGCGCAGTTCATTTCTTTACAAATTAGACACCTGAATTGGTTGAGTGAATCACACTAAAAATTCCCGTCTCTCCCCTTTGTCTCTTCACATGGTTAATGTGTTTTCTGAGAACTGGAATCTCTCCCATCAATTTCTGTAGAGTTTTTGTATCCCTTAACTATTTTTTTATATCCCTTAACTATTTTTTTTTAATTTTATTTTATATCCCTTAACTATTCTATGCCCTGGGTGGAGATGTCCCTGCTTGTGTCGGGAGGTTGGACCAGATGACCTCTGGAGGTCCCTTCCAGCCTCAAACATTCCATGATTCTAATATAGATTTTCTAACATAGAAAAGATGTTTTTTCCTCCTTTATTTTTGTCAGAAACCAGCAAAGTTTCTCTTGTACTGTTTCAGTTCCAAATACTTGAAAGAAATACCCGCCGGTAATTAATTTACTCCATAGCTGATCTCATCTATGACTCCCTATGATGGCCAGTCCTGCTTTTCCTATGGATTTGTTCTTACCAGTGTCTCCAGTGGTAGCAGACCTGACCCCTGTAAATAGGCAGATGTGATGATTACCCAAGGACATTTTGAATAAATAGCTAAGTGAGGAAAAAAATCCAACCTGAAATAAACCTAAGTGCAGCCGTTTGATCAGATTTTATGGGGACAGTGGTAGTTACTCATTCGTTAATCGTACACGATTACCCATCTGAAACACATTGGTGCATCTTGCAGAATACACCTGAGAACTGAAACAAACCTGCTATTTCTCTTGAAAAAGTTTGAAGTTAGGGAAAAGGAGGCAGATGAAACTATGTGAAGCCAGATACTTCAGTGGAACTCCCACCTACATACTTCCCATTTCCTTTCTGCTAGAAGGTTTCCATCCAGCAGCAGGTGGGTACAAAGTGCTTGGTTTGCACACGGGATTTGTTTGCAGGAAATTATGAGTGTAAGTGCACTCTGCTCTTGCGGTGGACGAGCACCCTAGGGATCTCTCAAGGTCGTAACAGGGAGTCTGAAAAGGCAGTCCCAGGTTACTCTGTCTTTCATACTAAAGCCAGCTGAGGTGGTTTGTAATGGTACCGTGTGGGAGAAAGAGAGCAGAAGAGAACTGACCTGAAAAAGTCTTCCTTGAGCTATACACGGTCCTGGCTGCCACATTAAAAATGCTCCGGGTCCAGTTTTGCCTTTGCAAGTGTTCATGGCCATAGTCCTCCAAAATGTGCTGCCTCCTGAACCCCAGCTTTGAACACAACAAGCCATCCCAGCAACACAAGACCTGGAGCTTCCCTACATCCTCAGCTGTAAATCCTTAATGTCTTCTCCCAAGAGCTAGCTTTGGTCAGGCTCATAGGCAGTGTCCTCCTGGCATGGGAACTGGGACTTGCTGGCTCTCGTATTGGCCACTTCATCAAGGACTGAGAGGCTGGAGAGAAGCAGAATGCATCAGGATGAGAATTTTGAAAGGAAAAATGTAGTTGGTGAGCTGTCATTTCCAGGAAACCATCATGCCTGGAAATCTAACAAACACAACGCCTTTTACTGTGTCCCCTGCTCCTGAAACCTGCAAGAAGTGATGTTTTATGCTCTTTGTGGTGAACCTGAGAGGGCTGTATTTTCCCTTGGATCAGGAAAGATTTCACAGGGGAAGGCTCAGTGTCTCTTGGAAACCTCGGGCAAACCCTTTCCTTTTCACTTGCTGAAGCCTCGTCCCTTGACTTTACATCATACCCAGGTGCCTGCTTGCTTTGCCATGATGCAGGGGCACTTCTAAAACCAGACCTCTCTAACTTCCAGGAGGTGCTTCTTCAGCTTCAGGGGTGGAATTAAGAAGGAAGGAGGAAGGAGTGTTATGTTTAAAACTTCTCAGGGGTTTGAAGCCCCAGAGCTACGCTGCTACTGTAAATAAGTGATAACCAGAAGACTGTGGGACTCTACGCAGCTTTCAGAGCACATGTGACGTGGTTAGAAAATAAATGGACATGAAAATATCTGTGGAGTATCAATTAGGTAAAGGTCAAACCCAAAAAGACTTCCTCTTTTTCATAATGAACTTTCATTTCATAAAATACTAAGTCAATAAATTAGATCGAAAGTCTTTGGTCTTCTTGTAATTATATACTACAGATTATCCCATCTATTAATTATCCATGAAGAGATCCAGTAATATAATAATCAGAACTGAATTATGCTCTTTGGGAGATGAATCCCAGCCTTATAAATGAACTCTTTTCCTGGAAATTCTATTTTTTCATTGTTGCTGATATATGGATTCAGATCAGTCCTGTGGGAGAGAAGATTATTACATTTTTAAGAGGCAAAGGAAAAGAAAACTTCCACCTCTAATGAAATACGTTCATCTAGTCCAGTTCAAATGCCTTACAGATGATATATTTCACTTAAACCCAAGTTTTCTGGTTTGGGTAATTCCTCATGATTGGCCTTTATAGCTTGGATGAAATTTACTTGTGCTCAGAGATTTGCCTTCACTCCTCCGATTTTTTTTAATTTTATGTTTTGGTTTTTTTTCTTAGAATAAACTGAGGAAAGGGCAAGTAGCCTTATTAACAGTACAACCCCAGGAAGGCAGAATGAAGGCAGTGTGAACAATTCCCATAGAGATCTTCAGACTGGCACATTATAAAATGTTAATACCAAGAATCCAGGCATTTTCTCCAGCTATTAAAAGGAGCTTAAGTTCCGATCAAGAGCCTAAGTTCAGCTGCATCTCTGTGACCTAGAATCCACCACGTCCTTTATTTACTAATAAATACAGGCAGGGATTGTTGGTATTTTATTGTTTCAGAATGACAATGGCTGTTTCATTTGCAAACCCAGGAAAGTGACCAAATATCCCAGCCACTCGCAATAATCGTCCCAGCAAATTAACATTCAATTTCCTCACCAATTACCTAGTCCTTAAAACACGCCGAATTATCATTTTAAATTCATCACATTGCTGCTTTTTGAAGTAATATCTAATGAATAAATTCCTGCCAGGTGGTGTCTGATATGCAGCTGGCAAAAAAAAAATATGGAAGCAGCTGCACTTTAACAAGTAGCCTTCTTTTCACCTGCTAACAAGCATCTGTCAGCTGGCTGTATGGATAACAGGACGTGAATTTTGCTTGTAAAGAAGTTGTACCTGTGAAAATCGCGTGGTGCAGCTCTTCCCTCTACAGGGTACAAAAGAAGGGGAAGGACCCCTTCAGGAAACTCTTTCAAGAAGTATTTCAACTTTGATGTAAACTGAAGTCTAACCTAGATCTTCTACAGCCCCCTAATAAATGGACACCTTGCGTGTCAAAGCCTTTAAAGGACAGAGGGCATTGAAGAACTTAGAGAAAGGGAAAAGAGGAAAACACGGATATCACCTTTTTTTTGAGGGGAGGTAAGAGGTTGAGGCAGAAGTAAGGGAATAGCTTTTATTCCTTGCAAAAGCAAAGACCTTAGGCAGAAGAAAATGGATTTGATCCTTCATGGAGACCATGTCAAAGCTTATTCCAGCCTGCACATTTTAACAGCTTTTTGCTGGCTCTTAAATGAATTAGAAATCTTCCAGAAATGATTCGAGGTTCCCTGTTCTAGGGGCACTGTGGCCCAAACTCAGATCACCCGCTCCCAATGCCAGTGTAGCCACCAAGCTTCTCCTCTCCCTGTCCTGAGAGCCTCTGGGAAGAGGCAGCCCACTGTGCTCTTTGCCTTCTGCAGCTGGCTGGTGTATTAGCTGGGGCAATCGAGTGTCCTCCTAGAAACTGGTTCAGATGCTGCTGCGAGACCCCAGACTTCTGCGCATTCTGAAGGGAGAGAAGAAATTCTCTGGAGGAAGGACTGTGCTCAGTCTCCAAAGGCTTTATTCTTATTTAAGAAGGGCTAAATTTTGGAGAGAAGCCAGAAGCTTAGATAATGTCCACAGGAGGAAACTTTCAAGTCTGTCCTGCTTTTCTTTACCCAGCCAAAATCTGGGGAATGTCACCTGCAAACGGATCCACCCTGGCAGTCAAATAGAAAGCAGGGGCACCTGATACTGATGGCCCGCAACAGCATCCACCTCATGTAAATCCCTCTCCACCCTTCAACCCCAACTGCCAACGTGTAGCCAGTCACCATCAGCATCAACCTGCTGGGGTAAGTCCTCCTCAAACACTGCAGAGCCCTGGCTGCAGAGCACCCAGATCCCACCCCACTGGTGTCTCAGGGTCAACCATCACAGCCTGCAGGGATGCCAGCAGCCTCAGGGCTTTCACACCTCTCACAGCCTGCTCTTGGGCAGAGGAGACAGCATCAAGCTGTTGATCTGACAAAAACTGTGTCATGGAGGAGCAGTTTTGAACTTGTATAAAGCAAGTACAAAATCAAAGAGACAAAGTAATCGGACCTCAGAGAGGATTGCCATTTTTGAGAGTGATAAAGAAAGACCAGAAAAAACTGGCTATAAAGTCCAGAAAAAAGCTGCCTGTGCTCTCTGTGTGGCTCCATGTGCATCCCCCCCCATCCTTGGCACCCTCACCTTTCACCTCCTTCAGCCATCTCATTTTGCTGTGATCACTGCAGACACCCTGTAATCAAGGTCGTGCTTAAAGAACAGGACACGAGGTCTCCAGCACCCAGGGGAAGCTTTCTGCCCACGCACAGGACACAGGACACAGGACACAGGACACAGGACACAGGACACTTCCACTGCAACTTAGGAAAATAGGAACCCACTGCAACTCTTGGAGCAGTCCCTGTGCGTGGCTGCTGCGTGCTATCATTCATTGCAAGGATTGTTGCAACAGCTCATAGCTGGCTGAGGCAGAAATGCTTATATTCAGTCGTCGTTTTATTTAAGGAGCTTTTCTTTTGGCAGATAGAGTTCAGCTCTGCGGAGATAAAATGCTGTCAGTGTTCCTGACAAAAGACAGATTTGAGGTCAGAGATCCAGCGTAAGCTTTCTTGTCTTTTTGCATAATAAATACTCCGTGGGTTCTCCCTTCATGGCAAGCTGCTAGTCAACAAAGCAGAGGATAATAAATAATATTTACACTAATAAATAGGAAAAATAGCTAAATGTCTGTGTATTCTCACTAACCACGCAACTTTCTTTCTCATGATAAATTATATTCAAGCAAAAGTAAATACCAGGTCTTGAAGGTTACTTTAAATAAATAGGTAATTTAAATGCAACAGTAACTTCCTCACTGCTCGGTGTTTATTTTTATAAAGACCCCTTATCAAGAGTGTGAACTCTGTCTCCTCTTGCACAGCATCTGAAGGCACACTGCAAGGTCGCGAACTTCTAACAACGTGATTCAAAGTCTGTCCAGCCTTTTCTAAATCTAATCTGAACCAAAGATTCCCTAAAAAACGTTTCTCTTTTAGAGGGGAAATCAGTCGAGTTTGAGAAGGTGGGAAGTGTAGATTTTTGCTTGCAGAATAATAATAAAAAAATCTGGTCTGCATCCATGAATGCGTGGCTGAATGTTCAAGGAAAGAATGGTAGAGAATTGGAAGAGGTTTTGATAGGCTGATGCCCCTCGCACAAGCTCCATCCACCTGAAAAACAGGCACTCTCGAGTTCAAGCTGTTTGCCACCCAAAGTGGGAAGGGCAGCCCTCAGCAGGTCGTGTGATTTCTCTTGGACTTACATGGACTATAGGCATGTGAGTTTAACCCTACTTACCCGCCCAGGGCATGACAAGATTGAATGCCCTTGTGTTAGAAAATGTTATATATAGATATATGCAGACTCACACGGACACACAGAGCACCATGGGTGTAACTCCATGCCTGGGAACCCAGGAAGGTCTGTGGTGTGCTCAGCAGAGTAAGACTTGCAACCATCACCATTTTCAAACCCCGTGTTAAAATTGCTGTGGAAGTGAAGTAGCAAAAGTGTTTGTAGAGGTGAGGTTTGTTGTCTTGTGGAGGCGACAGTTGGAGCTGTGTCTCCGCTCTCCAGCCAGGGGAAGCCTGTTTGCTTTAGCTGAGCCCTCTTTTAGCTTTGTTTTTCATTAGAAACAGATCCGTGTTCAGCAGTAGAGTGTATCTCCTGTTCAGACTTTCATTCGCAGCCACTTACCAGCTCAAGAAGCTCGGCAAGCTGTAGGCATGGTTTCCCTGAAGCTTATTAGTGAATCATAAGCACAGTGCTGATACCCAGATAAGACTGCCAGAGAAGTTCTTCCCTCGAGCGGCGCAGGGAAAGCGCCGTCCCTTGCTCTGGCAGTTTGCAGTGTCCCTTGGGACAGGTGGGAACATCAGTTCAAAGTCTCCTGAGTTAAAGGTGCCATTACCAGCCTCGGTCTTGTGCTGCCAGGGTTTTCCCAGCGGTATTCCAGTGTTAGGGAGTAAGCGAGGCGATGGATCGCGCTCTTCGATACAGCAGGAGCCCTCAGAGACCTGCTGGCATTTGAAGCACGTGGTCTTTTGACCCAGCAACATCAGCTTACAGGAGTGCATCGCTCAGGTCACGTTTAGCCTTTTCTCATGGCTAGGGCTTCAGAGCTACCATTAAATTTTCATCAGGCAGCCCTGGGGAGGTGCCGTTTGTAACTTGGGAGATGTGAATTAAGTACCCCTGGCAGGTCAGACTCCTTGGGGTCACATGCAAAGGGAAGTGGGAGCCTGTTTGCCAATGCAAGTTCACTTCAGGCTTTGCTTCACCAGGTAGTCCAGGATCGAGAGGCTTCCCTAGGTTGAGTTGTTCAGAGCTGGCATCATCGATGGCTCCAGGCTCGCACCCCTTGCCTGGTAACTGGTATTTCAATTGCCGGGGTCTTTCCCATTCCCCACACAGCCCATGGATAACAACAGCTGCTCCATCTGAGGATGTGCCATCTCCACTTTGTCTTTCCTCCTTGAAAGCTCTTGTTCGGTAGAAGCTGAGTTTAAACCCTACAGTTTAAACATCACTTATGTTGCCAACGGAAGCTTCATTATTATTTATGAACTTATAATTCTATAACTTCACCTCAGATAATAATTCAAGTTCTTAGATAGGTTTTCTAATGCTGTTTTTGTATAATTTATTGCAGTCTCGATATTATTTTACCATTAAAATATAATATTACTCCCTACTTTGATTATAATGATTTATATTTCTGTTTTTAAAGTTGCCTGTCTAAGACTTGGAAAGACATGAGCAGAGCAACAAAATGGTTTATGACTCCTTGTGATTATCAGGAGTTTATCCCAAGGAAATTCAGTAGAGTTTCCTTTGAGGACATCGTGCTCTTTATGCTTTACGGCAGTGCTGCCGATGTAATCACTTTTTATTCCCCCAGTGTTCCAGAAGATGATGGAGGAATCAGTCCATGTCTTTTCATTGTTTTTGAAGGAATTCATGATCCCTTCAAGCTCTTGCTTGCTACAGATTACTTCTTTGCCTGTTTGGGAGGTAATCACCTGCCCAGCTCCATGCCATGCGAATTCTCTGGCTGTAGGTAGCAGACGTAACTGCTCTTGCCCTTCATCCCCAGGCCTGGCTCGGCATTTGGACATGGCTAGTGAGGACACATCCCACACACCCTTCGTGGTCTTACTGTGGCCTTGCCAGGGAGCACTGCTTGAGCTGGTGGCCTCTGATCAGTGTTTGCATTATAAAACCCGCTCGCAGAGGGCAGTGAGTTCACGGCACCCACGTTTTGAAGGCTCACACAGGTCAAAAGCCGAGCGGTGGTCCATTCCTGGTAGGCTCTTTTAGCCCATCTTTTAGTCTGAGTTTTCAGACTGCTGCCAACCCTCATCTGTGCCCAGCAGGATTGTAGTTGGTGTTATGTTCTTTCCCTCTGTCTGCAGTTAAGGTTTTATAGCAGCTGCTGGAAAGCTAATGTCTCAGCAGGAGCATTCTTTTTACAACCTGGACAGTAGTGCATCTCTAGTCTGTCAGGAAATGTGGCTTTATGGTCAGAAAAGTGCTTCCACCATTCCCAGCAATTTTTTGACATGAGTAGTTGTGCTAAAAAATTCCGTGAGGATCTTCTTATCTGCTGTGTCAGTGAAGCTCCTTCTCTTTCTGACACACTCTGGCAATGATGCAACAAATATCAGATGAGACGGGAAGCCTCTGAAAGCACCAGCACCATCTCTGAGCACAGCTCATGTCAGTACCATGCCCAGAGGAGCTGTTGCTCCCCATCAAGAGGAGGAGGAGGTCCAGTATTTCCCATGGAAGCAAGCAGAGAGAATGATACCCTGCATAATAAAGAACTGCTCGGGTATTAGGTCAGGCCACTGAGCCATTTCAACTTTTCTTTTATTATTCTCTCAGTATGAAAAGAAACGGCCACAAAAATCAAACAAACCAGAATGAACTTGCAGGATGTAGCGTGCAGGCTCTGAGGGCTTTCTGTCACTGCTTCCTATTACAACATCATGTAAGATCTGGTTTGAGTTAAGTATCCAGTTAATTAATAAACTGTCCAGCTTTTTAATCATGCAGATATCAGGAGTTCTTCTTACTGCATCTGGAAGGCAAATTAAATTTTCCCCATCTGCCTTTCTGTGGTGCAAGTCCTCCACAATCTGTAAAGCAGGTTTCTCTTCTCAGTTACACAGAGTGGTTGGAAAACAAGCCCAACCACTGTTTGCAGTCTAGGGCACCTGGAAGCTTTCCTACTGGAGTTTCTGCTCCATAGACTTTGTGAGAGTGCATCAAAATGTCGTGCTAGTGACCCAGCAGGCTTCTGACCCATAACGTGATGAACACCTCCTGCCATTCGCCCTACTTAGCAGTGGGAGGGAAGAGAAGGCACTGGCCTCGGCTACGGCAAAATTACACCGATCAGAACCTGAGGACAAGCGAGTGTCGTGAAGAGGTCCGAGGCAGACACTCATCATCATCTCAACTGCTGTTGAGATTAAGATGCTTCTTCAGATCCAGGGACAGAGGAGATGAATGTAAATGAGGATTTATTATCTGAGATGTCTTCCAAAAATCAGAGTTGTTTAATAACTATAAATTGCAAGCAGCAGTCTCTCCTAAAATTACTCGTCTCATTCTACAACAGCACTGACTTGCTTTGCGTGTGCCCTTTTATGTAACTGGGGACAAAACTGCTCGTTAGAAAGGTTTATTGTAAGGAATAGAATAGGATCCATACTGTGGAAAGCTAATGAGATAAACTGTGTACAAAAGGGGAGGAAAGTCGCTTTACATTCTTCTGAATGTCTATAAACAGAGGAATTCCCTTCCCTATGTGTTTGGAAGAAGTGGTGCAAGGGACTGATCTTCCTAACTAGTCTATAACAGATGAAACCAGGTAACAGCTCTACGGAGTCTTTCACTTGTCTGCTAGACTTGACAGTTCATACTTAGCAGTGATTCAACCGACACCGCCAAGTGAGCTTAAAGATGAGGCTGTCACACTAGGTAGGGGAAGTTTTATTCATAGAGATCCGTATAGAAGGAGCACTTGGAACCAGTCTGCCCTATTCAACATGTTTTGGCTGGCAGTGTTCGGTTTGTGTTCGCAGCAATAAAAAACCTTTTTATTTCAGTGCATCATATTTTATTAACACTAATCTATAAAAATATTTTCATTATTTACCTTAAAATACCACGATTCAATACATGCTGTGCTAGATTACCTTTTGTTACAGAAAGATCCCAGTACAGACACATTTGCTTTGGAATCTGTATCTCATTTATCTTCCTTTCTTTTATTTTATTTTTTCCTATTTGAGCAATAAAAGGAGAAAATTGTATCTTAGCACACTGGTATAACAACATTTTATCTTAGAAATAGCCTGACCGTGTTCCCACACCACGCTTTGCAGGGAGATTTTACGATGCTGAATTCGGGCGTCCAGGTGAAAGTAGTGAGAAGACTGATTTAGTGAGACTGTTAATTTAAAATAGCTGCTTAAAGCGTCATTTAAGAATCGAAGGGTGTTCAGGTTTGTTTCTCCTTTCCAGCTATGCAGCTGCTTTTGTGGCTGTGAGCAGGGAGTGAATTCTTTTTACCATTGACAATTGGTACAGCCCAGACCATTGTGTGGTACAGACATATGGACAACCCAGGCGAGTGTACACATCGTATGGAAAAGTCTTGCTGTTTATTTAAAGTATGGCTTCTCTCTGAGGTCACTGCTGGAAGTCGACCGACCTGTGCTCGTGGGTGGGAGTAAGGATGGCTCCCCGATTTCACTGAGCTGATGATATTATTAACAGCCTGTGTCCCACTTTACGTTTTCTTATTCTATAGGAGCATGAATTTCATGAATTGCAAACTGCCCTGTTGGAAAAAGACTTCAGGTCATTTGTATAACTGCGTGACTTGTGCCCCCGGGGGTCCAGCAGTGAATCTCATGCCCTCCCAGTGTGAGAAATCACACCTGGCAGTGTCAGCCAGCCCTCTGCATTTCTGTTGCACAAAGTGTTTCCTACAAATCCAGGAGACAAGGGAAGAAGTGGTGTCCAAGAAAGACAAATGGGTTTTTACTCTTCCAGTTCAGGCTCTTTCTCTTGGTTCCTAGCAGTACTAAGAGTCACAGTGGTGGTGGTGTCCTGCACAAAGCAGCGATGGGATGGTTAGTGCCACAAACCATACCTTGGTTTGGGTTACACTAATGTTACTAACAGTCTGTAAGTAACTTTGTTAGGTATTAAGGGGCATTAACGTTGTTCAGCTTCAGGTATTTATTTAGATGCCTGCTGGTCCCAACAATCCGTGTCCAGTTCATACCCGAGTTCCTGTGGCTCATGGTCCTTCCCTGATGGCCAAACCACGTAGAAGTTCATGAGCCTGTGCAACCTTTGCTTCAGCATAGCTGGATCTTTTTGAGCAGAATACACTTTGATTTGAAATAAAACCCCTCATCTTTTCAGAGAGCCATACTCCACCCAGTTCTGCTTTACTATTAGAGCTCAGTTCGGTAAGATTTGGAGTGCACGTGGATAGGACTGGAACTGTGTAGGACAGAGCCTTCCTTAACAATTAGTGGGATTAGTTCTGATGCAAAGGCTGCTTCTGCTGCGTGCAGGCGTGCCGGCTGGGGTTTACCAAGTGCAGTCTGCATGTGAACAAAACCAGAGTTAAAACTGGTGAAAAGCTATTGCTGTCCAAACTCGGGAGAGTTCACCCAGTGTTACTGCATAATAACAGTTGTTATGCCATGGTCACGCAAAGGTGTATAACATTATAGTCTTCATTTTCAAATTTAATAGAAAAAATGAAAGGGGAAGGTGTGTTTTTCATCACTTAGAAAGCAAATGTAAAGACTGTCAGCAAGAAGAGATGTTTTTCCTTCCAGAATTCTGTTCTTTTTTTTTTAAGGTACATCCTAAGCCTAGTTTTTCTGACAGGCACAGGTTCAGAATATTAGCAGTAGAAACTTGAAAACCTTTTCATTTCTCAATTTCTGCGGAAAAGATGCTTTTCAGATAGATAACTTTTCTCTTCACATCTCTAATAGCAGACAGCAGTTTATTCATGTGAACACAAAGCATTAAATCCTGTAAATGTATTTATCCAAATATGTAATTACCTTATTTTCCACTTTTTTGTCGCCGATTACATGGATGCAAATATGATGAGATTAATATAAAGTGCTATGTAGCAAGAAATATGGGGCTGGGTGTAGAATGTCTTCTTAAGGAATCTTCTCCTTGAAGGAGTAGATAGTCAGTAATAAATCAACATGCTGCAGGGTTACTTGAGGCAGCTGTATTTCCATCCCAGAATACAGAACCTTTTTATTTAAATGAAATAGCTGATTTAAAGGAAGAATGTAAAACTTGAAATGACAGTTAAGTCATCCCACCCCCAGGGGAAATTTAGATGTACCTGGATGCATTAAGAGTTTCAGCACTGATTTTTTTTTTTACCCCCTCAAAGCCACTGCAATTTAAGATACACTCTTGGAAGTCTCAAATGAAGCATATTTGTTCCTACCAGCATATTTGTCTTGAGAGATGCTAAAAGCCTGTCGTCACTGTTGTCAATAATGCATTTCTCGTCAGGTCCCCAGAATCCCAGCATGGTAGGGGTTGGAAGGGACCTCCAAAGATCACCGAGTCCAACCCCCCTGCCAGAGCAGGACAGAACTAGGGCAGATCAGGCAGAAATGCATCCAGACAGGGCTTGGAAGTCTCCAGAGCAGGAGACTCCACAACCTCTCTGGGGAGT
>JANHFX010000474.1:26282-38674 GCA_027560015.1 Chloroceryle amazona | reverse complement strand
GGGGGAAGTTTGCATTTCTTGAGGAAGAACAGCTTAGAAACTAAATTTTCATCAGTCTGGTTATTTTGTGGCTATTATATTTGATCCAAGTTTTGATATAGTATCTAAAAGTTTGAAACTTTATTATTTATAATGATTACATTTAAATCCTTCTAAATACTGATATTTGGTAGGGGGGTTGCTGTGGTAGTAACAAGTTCCATTTCCAAAACATGTTTTTGTCTCAATTTTATGATTCTCGTTTTCTCATACTTTATCCTAACTGCTGTAGTTATCTTACATTATACTGAAGATTATGTGGCAATTAACTTAAGAGTTTTCCAATTTTTTGCTTTAGGAATCCAGTCTTATGTGGTGACTAATCTATATTGTAAATGGTTTGGTTTTGTTTTTACACTCTGTAGTTTTCTCAGCATTCATATGATAGAAAATGGGCTCATATCCAGAAATGGATGGTAGGCTAAAACCACCGGTTGTGCATGTTTTTGCCACTCGGAGAACTAACACAGGATTTGGAGGAAGTAATTTACTAATGGTTTGCTGTGTGTCACTTCAAAGTGTTTTATTACTGAAAACAATTAAGTATAAACTATATATGGATGTGGGTAGGCAGGGTACTTTATGGCAGCAAAAGACAAACTATGAAATGAGATGCTTTTCTTAAAATGAAATGGGTTTTGTTTCCACCATGTGCTGGCTTAAAGTCATGTCTATATTTAAAATGAAATTATAATAGTTTCCATCTAGGGAAATATCTTTTCAGTAGTAAATGATTTTATTTCAGTTAACTTCTGGGGTTTAGATTTTTTCCTCTTTTTTTTTTTTTTAATCAGACTTGCATTTATTAGTTTTCAACTTATGTGGCAAATGATAATGTTTTCCTGATGATTAAGTCACTTCCGTGACTTACAAAAATTAATTGTAATACATTACAAAAAGGGAAGAGAAAAAACAAATGTCACTTGCATCCTTTTATCCCTTGCCTCTCATTTTCCATTAATAATGATAAAATATTTGACTGATATTTGTTCAGATTGTCCCCTAAGTAGAAGGGAGTAGAGATCCATCCAAGAGTCGCCAAGAAAGCTGCTGTTCAGTTTATACTAGTTTAGTGCCGTGCTTTTTTAGTGATTTCCTTTCACAAACTCCATGTGCCTCCTAAAAAAGGCTTGAGTTTCTTCTCATGTTTTTAGGAAAGTGTTCACTGTGCGAATCAAGAAGATTTAACTAATACATGTGCAGGCTAACTGTAATTTCAGATAGTTAAAACTACCATGACAGTTAATCAGTGCTTATTTTGAGAAATCCTAGAACTGTCATTGGAATTTCATTTGCAAAAGTTGTGTTGACTTGATATTGTCTCTTTGCCTAGCTGACATTTATGTGTATATTAGTTCTCATGTCATTTATGAAGAACAACATAGGTTACGTAGGTTTGTTATCTCCTGCTGGAATGCACATTTGAATTTTTTTTATGTAAGCATGTCCAACTGCAGAACGCAGATTATGTTTGTGAGCAATTTCACTTTGAAATTAATGCCACTCTATTGACTGCCACTTTATTTTTGCACTCGTAAGAGTGCAGAAATTCTCTGAGCAGATGTGCACTTTTCTGGACTGGGACGCCTAATCTCTGTCTTAAATAAAATGCATATTTCAAACTTAAATTCTTAGAAAACAAACTTGATTGATACCAGAGCAGCTATCTGTTTGCAGTACGTGCTGCAGTACTTCCTTTATCCTTTGACCTGAATACGATGAACACTTAATGCTGGCTTTCTATTTTCTGATGGTATGTTAGGAAAAGACTTGTTATTCTAAGTAAATTACTTACAGAAATGTACATAAAGTTGTATCAGAAGCTGGAGTTTTGCATTATAGGAGCATATTATGAGCTGGGCTGTTACACCGGCAATTAAGAGGAATCTTCTATAAATAGCAAGCTGTCTCCTTGCGAGCAGGAGATGTGGTATTTAAAAAGTATTTGTCCATTCAGACTGCAGGAACTAAGTATATTTAAAATTGACACTGATCTGACTGCAACGTGTTGAAGAGTTATATAGCATAAATGTGTAGTTTAAACCTCAAGGTAAACACTGTAGAGAGGAAGACTGAAATGTCATTATGAAATAGACTTCTGTTTTTTCCTCTTGGGGAAATTATTTTCTTGCAGAGTATTAACCAGACTGGATAGTATTAAACCAGTTAATGTATCCCGTGATAATGTACAACATAACCATCCAACCATAAGCAGTATGAAAACCAGCTTGACTTTAGATGGCCATCTGTGATCTGGAGGATGATTCAATGCTAAAGATAATTGCCATACGATCTTTAGAATAGTCTGACATACTGAAAACTGTAGGAAGCGAGTCATTTAAGGAAGGATTCCTAGTTTTAGAGCCCTCTTGTAGCTTCCAGTGGGGTAGTTTAAAATTAAGGTTATTCTTCACATGCTTACCTGCTGTAACTTAATTTGAGAAGCTTATGGCACGTGAAACATTTTCATATTAAATTAGTTGTATTTTTGTCCTGTTGCTTCTCACCTATTCTTTTGTGTGAGCCAAAATGAACATTCTCTGATCTTTCAACAGAACAAAAGGTATTAAGTTGCCTTAGCTAGTTGTCCTCCCCCAAATTTTATAAGTTGCATTTATTATTTTCACTGTCATTGTAGAGCAGAACTACCATAGAACTTATAATTGATCAATTTTCTTAAGAAGCTTTGTTCCTGTAATAGAGGAGAAAATCTGAAATATGTATGAGGAGACTGAGAATAATCATCTCTATGAGGGCTAAAATATCTTTGTAAAATAGTCACAATCTGGTTGGTAATTATATAGTAAATTTCTTGCTAATGTACTTGTAATTTTGTAAAGCTTTAACTTTATTGTAACTTTAATTTCTTTTAAAAAAATCTTGTACTAAAATCTTCCACTTTTTTTCTGCAGTAGTATAGTAATCAGAAGAAAGATTGACTGTTGAACACTAATTATTAATTATATCACCCCTCCCTTATTCACACCTAGTGTAGTATCCAAATCAGGTGAAATGAAAGGCCTTCTAACTTGAATGAGTTCACTTGCCACAGTGGATTATTGAAAATAATATATAGCATTAAAAGTGCTAACAGCATGTTTCTCACCTTTGCTTGCTTGTACTTTCTTTTTTTTCTTTTTTGTTTGTTTGGTGGTTGTTGTGGTTTAGTTTTGGGTGTGGTTGGTTGTTGTTTGTTTTGTTTTTCTGTTTTGCTTTGGATTCTTTGTTTTATTCTTCCTCTATGAAATAACTCTGCATTTCTTCTTTCTCAGGAAGATTCAGAGAGGGCCAGGTATTCTCACCGGTCCAGTCGACATTCATATTTGGTTTGTGTTCAAGCTGTATACTTCTCCTTCATGACCCTTAAAAACAAAAAATTAAAAAAATGAGGGGGGTTGATTTCATGTTCTTAGGGAGCAGATGATGCTTTGCCTTCCAAGTATTGTCACTTTTAGAGTTAGTATTTTAAGTCTCATATAATGTTAAAGTTCATCTGGTATTTAATTTCCATCAATGTTAACAAGGTAGTTTATTTTTATGTGTTTTCAATCTTTGCATTCAAAAAGTCTTAGTTGTCACATTTCAATTCTTTGGCTATGTTTTTACTATAAATAGCTTGGTTTTTTTTTCCCTTTTACATATATTTATTCACAGTATATTTTCATTGCTGAAAATTATTGAGTAGGTGTTTGGAAACTGTTTGGCAATAGATGTAGTTCGGCAATCAATTATTTGGATGAACATATATTTAATTAAAAGCTTTAAGCATCATTTCTTAGTGTTATTCCAGTCTAATAAGATTAATTTCTTCTTTTTTTTAAAAAAATCTGAGTAATTGTACTCAGGCTTCAGATAGTGCAACTAGTAAGAATTAAGTAGCTTGTCTTGAAATTATGATGGAGTATTAAGACACCAAATAATTTATGTGGGAATCTTATGTTTACTCTTACACACCAAATCTCATGGTCAGATGTGAAGGTGTTATTAATGATCAAACACAGGTCTAGTTAGACAAGTCTAATGTGTGTGGGAGGAAACAACACTCTCCCATTTTTTCCGTCTGTCTCAAATTCTGCAAAGATGCAAATTTTACTTAATGAAGTAAATTCTACTGCTGATTCTGTCATCCTGAATCAATGACACTTCCTGAAGATGAGTAGTACTGATTTGTAGCTTGGACTTAATTCCAAACTGATGCTAGTGGTCATCAGCCCACTCTATGATCTTTTCCTGCACTTTAATTATTAAGATCCTATGATATTTGTGGAAGAAAAAGTAATGCCACCTTAGAATACAATTAGAAGAACAACTTGTTACTATGCAGGGGTTTATTTCTTTGGGAATGTGGGTATGTATTATGGATTAGTGGAAAAGACATACCTAAATGATGCAAGGTATCCCAAAGACTGCTAGTAGAAATATTTATTGTATTGTATAGGCTCTCCTGTACCCTCTTTAGGTCATGTACAGTGCTAAAGAATGGTTTTATTGAGGGTTTACAAACATCTCACTGGTTTTAGTACCTCTGGTTAGAAATGAGCTTGTCCTTGATCTGGATATATAGGCTAGGAAGGGGACAAACTGCTGGTGGAAAAGGGTTGGGTTTGTTCCTTTTGGAAGGTGGAATAAGCTGTTTCTTTGTGTGACTTAAAATAAAAAGAGAGATTGTCACTTACTAAGTTTCAGCAATTAAATGTAATCTTTGATTAACTGATTTCTGTGTAATGTCTTACAAATCCTGGTGTTAAGTGCAATTTAGCACAGATATTTTTACCAGCTAGATGGTTTAAATCAGGTAGTGTTGACTACTGGCAAACAGTAAATGCTTTACAGAAAAAAAAAACAAACCCAAACATGTAAAAGATGCTGTGTGGCAACCCTTATAAACTTGTGAGCTGGTATAGATTTGTTCAGTTGGTTAACATTTGAAATATGTGAAGATGGGGGTTAAAAATTTTATCCTTGATTAAAAGAATATGGTTTGAATGTAGCAGATAACAGAGTTCATTTTGAGGTGGGGGGTGTTACTCAGAATTTCTTTGACTTCCTTGGTTATTTTGTTTCTTTCCATGAAGAGTAACAGTTAATACAGATTTTCAAACTGTTTATGTATTGATATATTTTTACAATTTCATTCTTAAGAGTTCTTTGGATGTCAGTGGGTCTCACAGGAGCAGAGCGAGTACTTCCAGGAGAGATCTTGTGGTGTGTAGCCTGCAATGAGCATGCTTTGATGTGTTCACATTTACAATGTTTTCTGTGTTTACTTACCAAAGCAGTAGTTGGGTGAAAGCATGTTTCTTTATTGAAAATGGTATTAATTGGACCACTGCACTAACTGCTGCTGTCAAACACTGATACCAAATTTGAGGTCTCAAAAGAAAGTGTTAAATGTTCTGTCTTGAAGATAACTTCAAGTTTGAAAGGAATTAGCCCCTTCAGTCTCTCTCTTCTAATGCCCCCAGAAGAGAAGTAAAGTAAAAGTGGTGGCAGTTGTGCATCAGCCTTCATAGGTACAAAGGCGTTGGTAAACATTTTGTCAGGAAACCTTTGTTTCTCATTCATGGTGTGAACTGATCTTTATCTCATTTATAATTTCATGATTTTAATTTAGTCTTCTTTTACTTCAGTATGATAGTGCTAAGGATAGATCTACAAGATACTCAGCCCCTGTATGTTAATAATTTGCATGTCTTTGAGTGAAGATTGCTTTTGTGCTTCATTTTTAAGGTGTAATGACACTAACTAGTGACTTTAAAAAAACCCTCAGTAATTCTAAGTATATAAATTTGTACTAGCACACTTTCAGACCTGGAATAGCACAATTCTAACACTTTCCCGTAGAATGTGTGTATAAACTTTTGGGAGAAAGTCTGATGAAGTCATGTAATACAGACAGCTGTCTTACAAGCAACCACTTTTTCTCTGTTATTTCTAAACTTTGTAGTGAAGTGACATATACAGATTAGACTTGGAACACATACTACTTAAAAAAAAAAAATGTGGTTATGCATGTATTTGTATTCTCCAATTTCCATGTAGAAATTTTAACTTAATCTAATGGAAAATTATTTCAGTCCTGAGAAAAAGCAGTTGGTTTGCATACCTTTACTTAAAAAAAATCCTTCTTATTGTTATGAAATGAGTGCATCACATTCTCATTGCTGCTATGCCAAGTAAGATTTCTGTGTCTCCTTAAGTAAAGACAAGCATGAAGTACCACTAAAAGGAATATGTAAGAAGCTTAAAAAGCTGAATTTCTTTAAAGAGCAGCATTATCTGAATTAGATACAGATAGGCAAACACAATATAGTGCTTAAAATGGCCTGCAACATTGAGCTTTCTTAGTTTTGTGGGTTTTTTGTTGTTTGTTTTTTTTTTTTACTTTTACATTTTTTTGTGTGTGTGTGAAATGTGAACACTGGCTTCAGCGAAGTCTGTGTTAATCATGGATAAGGTTGGTTATAGCTTCACTTACCAGTTCTTTTTTACACAGTGATAGAAAGTTGGCCTATTATTCTAATAATGTAATTAGATTTTTTTCTGATGTTTCTGTTGTAGGTGATAAAATCTAAAATCCTTAGGTTTCACTTCTTTATACTTTTAAGATTGAAGATGCTGTTGTATAGTGGTATTAATTCTCTAAATCTTATTTTTAGAGTCATGCTTACAGTGAATCTTATAGTTCAAAGAAGAAAGCTGCCTATTCCCATAAAGATTTATTGGTTAGTTTTCTACTATAAAATTTTTTATAAATGCACTAACTTTGTAAAGTTACGTACTGACACAGTTGATATCAGCTTGCCGACATAAACATAAATATTTTCAATAAAAAAGGAGCCTCTAGTATTGAGCAAATACTGACCTGTGGTGGTGTGTTTGAAACTGCCCATGGCAGTAGAATTCCATGAATGGAATCGGCTAAATACATCACATTCTGTTGGGAGCCTGGGGAAGGTTCTTGGAAATATGTAAAACTCAAGGTTAAAGCTTATTCAGTTAGGATGGAGATACGTGTTCTATTATTTACCCTTTGACCCCTATCAGATACTCAGAGACTTTAAATGTAAGATGTCGAGCAGATTGAATTTACCATAAAACTTGACATCAACTGAGTGAACTGTTGAGTAAGGCATGTGGATTATTGTGATGTTCCAAAAACTACTCCAGAAAGCTCAGTGTGTAATGTGAATATAATGCTAAGAAATTAAATATTTTGGATACAAAGCGCTGCATTCTGAAAACATGACTTTTTGCCATGTCTTCATCTCTCTATTTTTCCTTCTTTATATGTGTATATAAATTTTTTCTTTTGTATCTGCATATATATGCAATTTCTGTCAGAAGTGTCAAAACCCAGCAGAAATAAGCCAAAGCATAATTGCTGGGCTTCCAGCATGCACGTTTGGTGTAAGGAATAGTGGCAGTGTACAGACTAATGCTGACCACATAAACATCCATCTGCTATTAGATTTTTAGGAGTTTCCTCTTTAGGAGTCCCCTCTTCCCAGATGTTCTGATTCAGGATGGTATCCAATAGAAAGAGAAGATCAAGCAAATCATCGTACCCAATTATTAGCACGTTTTGTCAAATATGTTTTTTTTACTTATTTCATGTTGGTTCAGATGAACTTTTCAGAATTTTCTTACTTATTAGGGAGAAAAAAACCCCCAACCAAACAGAAGTACTTACTGTGGTTGGGCATGGCATTAAAAATGCAGATAATGCTGTTATACAGAGCACATAAGAGTGGGGGGAATTTATACTTTACTTGCTTCAGAAAGTCATATGGATTTTGGGTTAATCATAGAGAAAATTTTTAGAGCATTCTGTACAAGGCCTAAACCTGGGAACATTTGGGCAATGTTGAGAGAGAACTTTTATTTACAAGATCTACAGATTCAACCTTTTTCTCTTCTTTTTTTCCCCCCACAGAGTGGAATTTACTATGATCAAAGAAATTATAGCAGCCTTAAATATAGTAAACCGGTTTCTTCCTACCGTACTCGGGTCTGTCTCTTCTTCCTCTATTGATATTTTAAGATTATTTTTATTTTTAATATATATAATCTATTTGCTTTTGCTTACCTATGCTATATGAAGCAAACATCTATTTCCTTCTGTAACACTGCAGATTATTACAGCTAATAGCTAGAATTATGATTCTTGATTTTAAGGGTTGCCTTTTTATAAAATGAATGGATAATATGCAAGTTTCTTATTTGTTCTGCATATGTAGGGTTTTAAATTTAAAATTTAGATTTATGTGTTTCAGGATTGCTGTATGATACAAAGGAAACAACCAGCAGCTGGGACACTTGCTTTTTCAAAATCTCATTTTTAAAAAAGCAACAAAGTCTTAAAAGTTTAGCACCCATGTACTATTTTCTCCTACAGTAATATGGATGAGAAATCAGTGGTCTGTCATGAGCTGAGTAATATCTTTCAGTACCTGCAGCTACTGTCATGGTCAGGTTTAAATAAGTAACTAAAGGAAATTGATGTGTCTTTTGAAAACTACTTAATGTCTTACCATTTTTTTCTACAAATTGTCTGATATATATACTAGGTTGCTTTAATGGTTTAGATCATGATTTCAAATCAAAGATAATGGGTTTTCTTTGAGTGAATCTACATTTTTCAAGTGCCTGTCTATTAGAGATGTATAATGTAGTATTTTAATCTTTAGAACATTTAGGGAATATGGAGCAACAGATAAAAATAATATCAATATACAGAGAAAAAGTGTTTCTGACTTTTTCTATTCTTCACACTACAGTCATCTTCTCTATACAGTGATCCAGTGGCAACAGCTAGGAGTTACAGGGTTAGTACAATGTAAAATAATATCTTGCTTCTCTTTAGAGCTTTGAATGGCCCTCGTATATAAAATTACACTTTTCTTCATAGGTGTCTCCTTCTGTAAACACTGGTTTGATAAGAAGTATCAGTTTGGTTCGTAAGCACCCTTTGCATGGCTGCCTTAAATTTGTATCTTGTGGCCATGAGGCTTGACAGTATTACATGCTTTTTTAAATATTTTTAAGTAAAAGTGTAGCTTGTGTGTGTCATCTGTGGAGGTGTTCAGTTTAATGATTTTAACATGGTTAAACTGCCTCTAAAGTATTGTAGTAGTTGCAGTTTTACTGATCTTTTTGCAGACAAGCAGCAGCAATGCTGTTGAGGAACACTGGCGTTAGAACAAGTTAATCCAAGCATAGAAAATAACTGCATGCATAATACTAAAAAATACTATTTAAAGAATTTAAGCATTTTAATGAGAAAAATCATTGTCAGGACATTACAGAAATTTGTAGTAGATACACTTTAAATACTTTCAAATGAGATGCCATATTTAAATTTTATAATCATACAGAAATGTAAAAGGATGAAAACTTAATCTGAATCTTTACAAAATAAAAAGGAGTTAGAAGTGCCATAGGAATGGCTAAGATAGCTCTACAAAAAGTTGTCATCTTCAAAAAGTGGCATGCATGCCTGAAACTTTCTGCCTTTTGCTGCTAAAATAGTTCAAATCCAACTGATGCTGCCCTTTAGAGACCTATACACTAGAGATCTTTTCATAGGTGGGGGGAGAGCATCATGAGACTGTGTTTGGTTTGGTTTGGTTTTGTTGTTGGTGGGGTTTGGTAGTGTGTTTTGCTTTCTTTTGATTGTGTTGCCCAGAGCTGCTTTTATTTTCCTCTGCATAAATAGATTTCAGCCTTGCACCTTGAAACTCCTTCAGTAAAACCTGCATGAGTGAGCACAAAGAAAAACTGAAAAGTGTACAATATAGCTTCAGTTCCCGGGGTGGATTAAAACTCCTGAAGCCTTCAGAACAGTGAAACCTGAATTACCATTTCAAGTGATTTAATTTTCTTCTGAAAATAATTGAGATATGATTATTTTTTTAAGTATTTTGCTGTTGAAAATCCTTAGATCTGTATGTGGATATAGACATCCCAAAATAAGAGGAGAAAATGCTGCTGGAAATTCTTTTAAAAAAATCTTTGTCCTTTCCAAAAGTATAGTGTTAAGTGGAAATTGCTTAGATGGGATAAATAGAGTACATTACCTGTATCAGAGTGTGGCATAATTATTTCTGAGGCTGAATATAAACACAGTATTTCATTCCCTCTTTCTCAGGCATCTTTGTGTGGTGATGGATTACATAGCTCATATAGTTCTCGCACTGTAAGTGTCATAGGCTTTTGATTGTTTCTATTATCTATGTGTTCTGGAGACAAAAATCCATGAAAATTGTGAAAATTTCCTCCATAACTTTCCTTTAGCCATCTGAATACAGTTACTCTTCAAGAGCAAGCTCAATTCGAAGTAGCCCTGTGGTGAGCATTCCTCTTGCATGATCCACTGAATGCTTTGATACTAACTCACGACAATGATGCGATTTCCATTGGGGATCATTTCACTGACCAACACACAGCCCCCGATTTTTGATTCCACATTTAAAAAAAAAAAAAGTAGTTGTCAAAGTTGTGATTTGTAGCAAGATGTAAAGTTTTGTCCGTAAGAAAGTAAAGCATAGAAGCCATAAGGGACTTGTTTTCCTAAGCATATTTTAAATGTTTGTAATGTATATAATTGGAAGCAATTGGAAACTAGAGCATAGTAAATTGTTGGGCTTACCATCTTACATCGTAGTTGGGGCAGACACGTGAAACTCACTACAGTACACATGAAAAAGTCTTTCTTTTAGGGAAGAGGACTAATGCAAACTTTGTTAGATCACGCAGCAAGAAGTAGCTGACACATTTTTATGGTGGCTAGTATTCAAAACTGAGATAAATTTGTTTCTTGTTCTCTGTTGTGTTAAAAGCATCATTCAAAATATGGCCTTTTGTGCTGCAAAGTGATTTGAAATAGTTCTGCTCCATTTCTGCTGCAGAACAGCTCTCTTAGTTTCATTGGTACAGCTTCTAATTGCTCATGCTACACGAAAAAGTAAATCATTGTTTTGGTATGGGTTCAGTCATTTTTTTATCTTTCACATTCTTACAAATGTTATAGAGACTGAACAAATGAAAACAGATTTCTCAAACGGGATGTTTTTAGCTACAACAGATGTCAGAGTGAACTTTTGAGGGTATAAGATAAAGGGAACTGTATGATATTCCAAAACCTAAGAGGTATTAACATACATCTGTAAAGTCTTTTGAACTGTGCAAATACTTCTTGTGTCCTTAGTTTCTCTAACATTAAGATGAATTTCTTTAAAGTATAAACTTCATAAGTATATAGGAATACATATATCTCAGTATACATATGTTATGCCAGTAATGCCAACAATTCATATGCACTAGTGAATGTTAAAAGAGTTCAAAGTGTTTGTTTAATGAAGTAATTCTGAAAAGGTGATAAAGAAAAAAATCTTACGAATAACTTAACTTTCACTTTCTACTGTTTCTGTGGTTAATATTTTGGTTTCACTGTGGGGAATAAAGTCAGCTCAGTAGTCACTGGAAATCAAAAGAGAAAGTAAGAAAGATGGAAGCAAAGTAGAAAACACTAGTGAAAAATGGTGCATCTCATTCTTAAACTGCACCAGTTTTGATAAACCTGTTGAGAAAGATACTGGAAGTACAAAAATGTATAAAGGAGAAACAGTAAGAAACATGAGATACGGAGACCTTTCAATGGCAAAGATAAGTTGGTCTTGAATGAAGCAGAGGACATGGTCATAGTTTATATTTGTAGCCCTTGAGGAGTTTGTTTTTCTGTAAGCACAATTCATTTAAGCAGGATTCGGTTCAGCATCTTTATACTTTGTGAAATACAAAAGTTTAGCGAAACTTCTGACTATAAAAATTTATTTACTTTGCTATTTAAAAAAACCAAAACATTATTTAAAATATAAGTGTAATTATAGCTGGGAAATTTGTCAGAGATAGAGAATATAACCTCGCAGTACTGACTGAAAATACAAAGTGTGTAGTCTTAGGTACACACAGAGACCAGTGTTCATCAGCAAACAGTTTTCTATGTAACTGGTCACATTTGCATAAGACATCTCACCTCTCTTTTAATCAGAATAAGATGAGGCTACATCAGTCATCTATATCAAATACAAAGACATTAAGATTATTTTTTTTAATGGTGAAAATGTGGTAAGGACAGTATATTTTCACAATGCTCATTTAAAGATTTTTCTCTCATAATCACTTAAAATGAAATTTTCACAGTAACTTTCTTCCTTTTGAAGTGGAATGATACCAACGCAAGGCTTTTGATAAACCTTCTTATCAAATACTGCGTTTAATCATAGAATCATAGAATAGATTGGGTTGGAAAAGACCTCCAAGATCATCGAGTCCAACCCCTGATCCAACTC
>JANHFX010000474.1:9468-26182 GCA_027560015.1 Chloroceryle amazona | reverse complement strand
CACTTGGCCTTGTTGAGCTTCATTCGATTGGAGTCAGCCCAACTCTCCAGTTGTGCATGATGGGTTTTTTTTCAGTTAAATACTTCACCTGAATTCCATGACACTCTTCATTACTGTAATGTGGTTAGCTATGTTTTGCCTTTTTTACCAGTGTTGTGTAGCATTAGCACTTTTTCCTCACTGTTTTAGGTTCCTGTCTTGACATACAGCTTTGGGGAGTAAGCTTGTCTTCTAGTGTAAGGCCTCTTAAAACTGAGAGAGAGGAAGCCCTGCTGATTCATATTCATAACTAGCAGTGTTAAGATAGTGTTGATTTGAAGAAAAGACAACATTTGTAGATAAAAATAGTAACTTTTATCTACTTCTAATGATATGAAATCTGTTTTTATGATCTTTATGAGCTTTTTATTTTTTAAAAAAGTAATGTTTTGTAGCTTGTGCTTGGCACTCTATAAGTACTAAACCCTTTTGTATCTCTGTATTTTTTTTTATTACTTCATATTAGGAAAATGAATTAATTCATTGCTTTTAGATACTATAAATGATAAGAATAATAAAAAAGAGTTTTTAAAAACAATGCATGTGTTGCCTAAAGTGTTCTTACCAGTTTTAATCATGTAGATGCATCTAAAATAGCAAATATCTGGAAGAGTAACTAAGACTTTACAACTGCTAAACTGTTAGAGGAGCAAGAATACATTGCAATAATGGAGATTTAAGTTAGGATTTCCTGTTTATTTTTTTAAAGACACTTTTGTTCATTCTGTGGTATCATCTTCAGTTCTCTTTCACCCTTCTCCTTATCTTTTGAAGTCCTCTGATTTTTCTGACCAAAGTGAAACTGCTGCTGACTATTTTAGTCGTTCCAACCGCAGGGGAAGCATTGTTTCTGATGCAGATGATGTCCAAGGTTTGAATAATGTGAGTGTAATGCTTGTTGTTATACTGCGGTGAATACAGCAAACTTACTAACCGCGGGTTCTATTTTCATACTCTGAAAGAGTAAATACTTCAAAAAGTGAAAAAGTGTAAATACTTTGGAGTTATTTAATGGCAAATGGGGGGGGGATTTGTGCTGTTTTGGTTTTTTTTTTTGTTTGTGGGTTGTTTGGGTTTTTTTTGTATAAAAATGTCTGGAGCTTGAATTTTTAAGAAGCATGCTGCTCTGTTTTAAAGGGGATGCTGCCTGTTGCTAGAAGCATGTGACAAGTGTTAACACTTCACATTTTTTGTGTGTGGTAAACAAACATCTCTACAATATAAAATATTGGGGGTTTGTTTCTTACAGAAATTAAGTGTCTAGAGGTTTTGTGTATTACTTTGGGGTGTTGTTTTTTAATATTGCTACTTGGTCTAGTGACAAAAATAAGTACTAACAACTGTGCCCTCATTAGTGCATTTTAGCATTCATTCATCAAAGGTGAGGTTTGGTCAGGATCCATTGCTGGAGCAGTCATTGGCTCTGCTCTTGTACTGAAACCCAGGTCAATAGAGCATGTGCATCTCTTCAGACTGAACACTGTTTACACCAAACTTAGCTGCCTTCTCTTTATTACTGCTGTATGTTCTTGAAATTCTTGTTACTTGCAGGGAGAGCTTTTCTATTTGATCGTGTTAAAAGAGGGAAATTTCTGCCCTGGATGGTTGGCAGTAGTTCTGTGTTGGTGGGAGTGGGGACTAGGTGACTGCTAGAGTACCCCTGCAACCACTTCTGTGATTCTGCATTTAGATGATTTAATACTCTTATACCATTATGTAACATGTAATAATACACAGTATTTATCACCTGTATGTGCTCGAAGCGTGAGACCCCAGTCATTTCTCCAGTTTAAATTTTAAGGATTTTGTTGTTGTTGTTGTTTCTAATAAACCTGCTTTTTCTGAAATTAATGCTCTGCTAAAAAAAAATGTGGAGGCTGAGACTGGCAATTATGCTGCCTTCTCAGCTGCTTTTAACATATTATGTATTATTAGAGTCCAAATTTGTATTTAATATATTCTAAATGGATACTTCAGATCAATTGGATTCTTCACATCATTTTATCATCAGAGTAGAGGCAAATATTTGCAATTTACAGTTTCAGTCCATTACTGGAGATAGTGAATTTGCCATGAGAATGCAATGTTGCTTCTGTAGAAACCACAATAGAATGAAAAAGATCGAACTCATGAAGTAATTTTTATTTCTGCTGTGGCTGTAGCAGACTTCCAAATCTCTTCTCCCTGGGCTGGGAGAAAAACAGTTATTCTCAGAGAAGAGCTTTGAGAATACTATACTCAATCTATTGTACTTGTTCTTGAAAATCTGGCAACATGTTAAGTCCTTCATTTGATTCCACTGATTTGGATTCATAGAAATATAGAAAATATGGAAATCTACAACATAATTTTACAGTGTTAGTCTGCTGAATAATAAGGGGGGCATGATAGTCCTTTTGCTTAGGTTTTAATACATAAAAAAGTTAATTGAAATAATTTTGTAGTTTGATATTAATTAGAATACTCCAGTTATGGGCTTTTACCTGAACTGGTTTTGTCCTGATGTAATCGCAGGTTTCACCAAAGAGATTGAAGGAACAAATGTGTTTTCTAATAACTAGGACATTCACACTTATGTCACTGGTTACCTGAAGTGCACTTGCATGAAGCTTTGTGTTTGTTTTGCCACCAAGTGTTCTAGTCACTACCCTTTGGAAATTTAAGATAATGAAACCTATTCAGTACTTTAATATTGGTAATAGCTCTTTAAAAACTTCTTTTTTTTTTAAAGTTTCTGGCTTTTTCTTTACAAGCATTCATTTATTTTGCAACTGAGGTAAAATCCACTTTTTCAGGCTGAATATATATTATTTTTTTCCCCTCTTCATCTCTCTTTTTTTTTTATTCTTAAATATTTCTTGGTATCTTTGAACAGAATACAGTGATTCAGTAATCCCTTATTAAAAAAGGTATATTGTGATTGCTTTCCCTTTTCTCTTTCAGCTGGAAGAAAAGAGTGAAAAGTCACATTCAGAAGTATTTTCAAGGGTAAGAGTTTTTAATTTAAAAACTAGTGAAAGCCAGTGTTCATACACAAATTTACAAGTGTTAAAATAGTTCAAGAAGTATAAATGCTGTGGTTTTAGTAGAGACTATTTTAGCAATTTTTAAGAGCTTGTAAAGACATATTTTTAGATATTAATTTTGGAAACCAAAAAAATGCTTTTTTGGGGTATTTTATTTCCTGAGGAAAGAATTTTATTCTTTACTTGCTAAAAGTAAACTATTACTTCCTTATATAATTTATTTTCTGTGAGAAATATTTAGCAGGGAAGGTTGAATTTTAGGAGTCTAGGGCTATGAAAATTCATATGCTAGATTCCACTGGGGAATTTATGCTGAATCCCAGGTGGCAGAAATTATAATTTTTAGAAGTGTTTTAAACTTCTGCAGTTTTTCAGCACTAACAGCCTCTTTATGAAAGTCTTCTGAAGAGGCAACTCAAAACTGTAATGTTATCATAACTGGTGAGTCATCAGAGAGAAACCAATGTTTTACCAAGAAGAAACCGAAGTGCTGGAAAATAATCAGTGAAAATATTGCCTATAAGCTAAGATTAAGAAATAGTAGAAAGAAGAGTTCTGTGCCCGTGAAGAAATTAGAGAGAGTAATGTCAAGTATACCAGAAATACCAGTATGATTCCTGATATGATGATGTGGGTTCTTTTTTTCCTTTTTAAGCCATCATCTCGCAATTCAGTAAGTGCAACTCCTCTGAGCGGCAACTCATCTAGGAGAGGAAGTGGAGACACGAGTAGTTTGGTGGATCCTGATGCCTCCCTCAGTGAATTACGGGTAAACTGCACTTTCAGAGAATTTGGACCTAGTCTAGAGTTGTATTTGTGGTTACAAGGAATTGTTCCTTGCCACAGATCTTCTGGTTTTTTAACAGGAGGAAAACGTTATGAGGATGCAATTTTCAACCACACCTTGGTCAACTTTCAGTCACTACCTTGGTCATTGTATTTGTTGGGTACATAAATATTTATGGTGCTAACAGTTTAGCTTATTTAAATAAGTTTAGCTTAAATAAAAGTTTAGCTTATTTAAATAAGCTTGTATTAAAAAGCAACTTTGTGTATGTCAAATTTGAAACAGTTCTGTCCTTTTTGAGATGGCTTGGATTCAGGTATATAATGGAAATCTTCTTTTCCATCAATTTCCTGTGAAGTAATTATAATTTCTGTGAATTATTGCAGTCTTTGGCATTTGACAGAAATGCATGTAAATCTTTTAATGCTTTTTCGACTATAAATTCTTTCCCCATACTACTTATACAGTGGTTCATTCCTATGTCCTGCAGGATATCTATGATCTTAAGGACCAGATACACGATGTAGAAGGGAGATACATGCAGGGACTTAAAGAACTAAAGGTATCAGGGCTCCTCCCAAGCATGCATTCTGTATTTTTGGGTTATGAAGTTATCACTCGTTCCACTAACTATATAAGGCTTTACTAACAAGTTTTTAAATTTCATTAAAGCATGTATCTAACTTCTAATGCCTACAGAGCATCAACTTAAATTTGTCATGTGAATAAATGAAGATGTGATCTCAATATATTTAAGATAGTATATGTTCATCATTTGGTTTTCGTTCAAATATTATTAAACTTTCATATTTTTAGCAGGTGTTTACTAGTATGATAATGAGAAGTTCCATTTTCTAGAGCTTTGGTAGCAAATAAATGCATATTCCAAATAATTAGTATGTATTGAATGGGCAAGAAAGAAATGGGACATAGTTATGACAAAGAATCTTAAGAAATTAAGAATTAGTCTTCCAAGTTTCAGCAAAATGCTACATCTTCAAGTAAAACCAAAGAAATAGTTTTGAAAGATGTGCTAAAATAAATCTAGGCAAACATATTGCTTGCAAGAGAAGATTAATTTTGTTTTACATTTTTTGCCATTAAGAACGAATTATTTTTTATTTATACATTCCCATTATCCGTGTCTAATTTATAGGTTGGTATTTTCAGCATCAGGTTAATTAAATTTGTCTGGATTTTGACTTGTTTAAATTAGTATCTATGTTTTTCTTTAAGTTTTCACACAAGTTTGCAGTTCAGGTATGATTTTTCCCCTCTTATGTGTTGAAGGGAAGCTGAATGCAGCAAATGATGTGGCTTACTAATTTCTTCCAGGATATTTGTTCTGTTCTCTTTCCTGTTATGTAATGTGTTGAATATATATGTGAATGGTTCCATGCAAAAGTCAGAGAGGTCTTCCATCCACTTGGAGACTGAATTTGATGAAAGCTGCTTGTACTAGAGCATGTTATAGTGCTGTATTTAACAGCTTCCTTGAATTTCCTTGATTAAACAAGACATTAGATGGTACAATAAAGAGAAAATGTGTAATTTGAGCTGTTCAGTGTAGCAAAAATTATTTCCTCTTAAGATAATATTTGAATTCGACAGCCCTATGCTCAGATGAAGTACATCTTGTTTTAATCATACTGCCATGTGAATAGTAAAAGGACTTCAAAGAGCAGTGGGTTACAAGATTATTGCACATAGCTATGATTGTACTAAGTTTGAATAAAATTAGATTTCGTCATATTTTCAAAATTATTCTCACACTTGCATGTTTGCCAGCATCTCATGAGTACTGTTTGTGAATCATTACTAATGCACTGTTATTTAATGTTTGTTTAATGTCTGTTTCACACCCATGCTCTTTGGTAACTATAATGGATTACAATAAATATGATCTTGAACTCTGCTTTGCTTAAAAAATTGCATTTTATGCTATTAATACTGAACAATACATTCCTAAGTTAATTTGCCTTCCGTAGAGATTCTTTTGGGAACCCTTCTTTTTGGTTAGGAAGCTATTGCTTTTTTCTCAACTTCTGCTTTAGCAGTTTTGTCTTGTGTACATTAGAAGAAATAATAGGTTACTTTTACGTAGGCTTTGACACTTCTTTTAAGGTTGTGTTTGTTTGGTTTTTTTTTCCAGTGTCTGAGTAACAGGGATTTGTAATCACAGTACCTTTTGTTTGTTTGTTTTTGTTGTGGCTTTTGGTTGTCTTTTTATGTATGCGTGCAGTTAACAAAGCATTTTCTTGATGTCTGCTGGGTTTAATCATCTTATTCTAGCCAAGCAGGATCATTTCCATCACCCTTTGGCTTGACTGATAGAATTGTGGGTGGTATTTCTTCATAGCTTTAGGTTGTGTGCAGAGACTTATAATCCATTTTCATTTCGCTCTGTTCCCACTGCTTCATCCTTAGGCATCCCACTGCCTCATTCAAGTGTTTCAGATTTTTTTTCAAATGCATGTTATTTCTCACTAAACTGGAAGATTACTGAAAATACATGGAATTCTTGAACCATAGGGAGCATGTGTAATAATACTTTATTTAAAAAGAAGGATCAATTCCAAAGAAGTCTTAGCAGTGTTCCTTTTTTTTTTTTAACTGGTCAGAGGTGCTTAGACATAGCTTGGTTTCTTTCGCAAAAGCAGTTCTTACTTTTGTGTCTCAAAATCAATTTATTCTTCTTCTGTAACTTGACTTTGTCCCCCATTAAATTGTTGATTAATGACATTTTAATCTAATCTTGTAAGCCCCAACCTAGTCTTCGCTTTAAGGTTGGAGTCCTGGAGCACACAGCATACAGTCAAGAGGCTGAGACAGCTGGATTTGAGCAGTGTTGGGGTTTGGGGGAGGTGGGTGGAAACATCATTGCTGGTTTTAGCTGCCTGATCAGAGGCTGTTGAGAAGACATGGCAGACTCGTTTCAGAGGTGTAGAGTGATAGGGCAAGTTGCAACAGACAAAAATTGCATTGCAAGGGCAGAAATTCCAATTATAAATTTTCCTCAAGAAAAAAGACTTTTCAGAAGGCAGTCAGTCAAATACTGTAATAGGTTGTCCAGACAGGTTCTGCATGTCTGCATCCTTGGAGATACTTAAAATGAACTGGAGATGAGCTGTGAGCAGCCTGATCTTGGTTGGCCATGTTTAATTAGGACATTAGACCAGATGGCATCCAGACATCTCTGCCAACCTAAATTACTACAGGACTCCATTCACCACACTCACAGTAACAAACAAATTGGAATCTTTTCCTAGTTGTACATTTTGTTAGATTTTGTATCTCCCCATAAAATGATAGCATTCATTTTAATACTACTATTTTCCTTTTTACTCTAAATTGAATTATTACTTTGAAGGACTTTGGAAGGATTGCTGTCTCTGATGTTTTGGTTTACAGTCTTTTTAAGATTTGTTATGTTTACACCATCACAGAAAAGTCTTCTGTGGTTTTAAGATGAAGAATTATTTGAATGTTTGTTTGTTTTTGGTTTGGGTTTTTTGTGGTTTGTTTTTGTTTGTTTGTTATTTTCACGACTTGTACTGTTGTCTCTTTTGATCTGTAGTCTCTCAGGGTATGTCTTCAATTATTTTTCTGGGGGTTCTAAAATACTGTATTTCTCCAGCACTGAATTCCAGAATTCAGTGAATGAAACAGATGTATAAATACACATGATTATGATAAAACTATAAAAGGTAAAATATTTACTTCAAGGACAGGTTTCTCAAAACAGAGATTTATAACACAGAATATAACTTGAGGGTTAGGCTTTTTTGATTTTCTTATAATGGAGTATTTAACTTGGTATTTCTAAAGCGAAGACACATATAATTCAGAAACAAAATTGGTAGTGTAATTTTACTGTATAACAGATGGCACTCTTCAGCATTTTTGTAGGAAGCTTAGGTTGTTAGCACCTTTCCGCCTATCTCTTAGTCCTACTGTTCTGTTTTCTGGAAAACCTAAGCCTCCTGTCCTGCCTGAGCTAGTACTACTGTCGTAATACAAATAAAAAAGAGGTTATGCTGCTTAGACCTTCAAGGAATGGTTTATATGAAATACTGGGGGGATTTGTAGCAGGGCACAGATCTCCTCTGGGAAGGGAATGGCTTGACAGTTCTTTTTCAGTTCTAAAATTAGGACTCTGTGAAACTCAAGTTTCGTATTTTAAAAAGAAGGCATATCGAAATCATTGCAGATTTAAAAGTGATAGTTGTTCTAGTATTTGAGTAGTTAACATTTGTTAGAGTACTGAGGGGAAAAAAGTAGGATAGAATCATTTGGTAAATGTGAGAGAATTGCATAAGAAGGTCTATAATACAGCACGTGTGCACCTGCAGGTAGAGAATCAAGCATGTGAATCTTTATATGTGCTTTTTTTATTTCTTACTAAGAAATAGAAAGACAATGACTGCTTAAACAGAGAATCATCATTACTGAAAAAATGTGACTACCTTAAAGCTTTGAATCTGAGTTATCAGATAGCACTCTTCAGTGTTCTGGTGGTATTTTTTCATTAGCCTTTTTGATGCATTGTTATAATGTAAGCCTTTCTAATCTCCATAGGATTCACTAGCTGAAGTTGAAGAGAAGTACAAGAAAGCGATGGTTTCCAATGCTCAGCTAGACAATGAGAAAAACAACTTGGTTTACCAAGTGGATACTCTAAAGGATGTCATTGAGGAGAAAGAAGAACAGATAGCAGAGTTTTATAGGGAAAATGAAGAGAAGTCAAAGGTACGATTTTTAAGACTTTGGGGCTTTTTCTAATTATAAAGAGAAACCATAGAAGCATGGACTACTTGGCAAGAACACTTGAAAACTTTTGGTTTAGTAGAAAAGTCCAGCTGTCTCAGTGGCCAAAGATTGTTTGAGTGTTGTGTTTGGTTTAGAAAAAAGACAAACAAAAAAAATAAGCATTTAAAAATATGCATTTAAATCAAATAGGACATGTTCAGTTCTGCTTTCTTGGAAAGGGAAGATCTATGTGGCAGATTTTTCCAGCAATATTTAGAAAAATCCATTATCCGAGCTTTTCTCATTAATGTTGTGCTTAAGCCTTTATGGCATCTTTTCTCTCTACATTTTATTAAATAGTATTCTCTGTGTAGTAGATATCTGGAGAACTTACCTGAAACACCGATTCTGTAATTTTTTTTTTTAGCCACTTTGTAGAATTTCTCAAATTGTTGCAGTAATTTCTTAGTTGTAGCTTTTAACATAATATCATCTAAATTTTTTAAAAAGTTTATATTGAAAACGAGTGTCAATGCATAAATAAATAAAGATCATTGCTTTATTTTAATATAGGAATTGGAAAGACAGAAACACACATGCAGTGTTCTGCAGCATAAACTGGATGAACTCAAAGAAGGCCTTAGACAGAGAGATGAATTGATAGAGGTATGTTCATATGAGATAGTGTATGATAGAACTTGTGCAAATAAATACAGTGTAAGGTTGGAATGGGAACAGCCATCATACACAAAATGAGCTTAAATATCTCACGTTAAGAAAGAATTTATCTTTTTAGTGGGTAAAATTTAAATTCTCAATCTCTTTATACATTTAAAGTTGAAATTGTCTTTGCAAGGCTTTTTAAATGTGCTACATCTTGTAAAATCCTTAATTCTTATGTTAATTATGGTTCTTTTGTGAATGTCTCTTACATCTTTACTTCTGCCCTCACAAGGAAGTAATGTGTGTATGGCCAAAATCCTTTTGCGTAGCCAGAAGTTCTTGCGCATGATTAATACCAAATGTTATTCTCTGCATTTCCCAAAAGTTTCCATTTCTGTTATTTCAGATTTTTTGTGATCATCAACCACTGAAGTTTGCAGCAGTGAATGTTTGCTTACCAGTCAAGCATAACTATAGCAATACTGGTCAGCATGTTATTGGGTCATAACCATGTTGTTGGGGTTGTGGTGTGGTTTTGTTTTTGTTTTTCCTGTCTTGTCCTTTTTTTTCTGGAAACAAATCAATGTACCCTGAAATCCCAGCCTTTATTTTAAAATGGTCCACAAAGATACATTGTGCCAGCAGTATGTGGGTGTCCATCTCCCATTGATTTCAGTTCTAGCACTGGAAGTCATAGTTCAATTAATTATGTCATTTTCCCATCACCTTTTGGTTTCAGTAAAATTTGATGATCATTAAGTGTATGGGCCAAAGTTTCCCGTACATGATTTTCAGAGGTTTTATAATACTGCATTTCATTGATCAAGTTCTTTCCCCACTAAGCTTTTGTGCTCTCCAGGTAGTAGTACAAGAACTCCAAAAGACATAGATCTAACAGTCATAGATCTGTTGTGGTTACTGAGGAGAATACTACACTTAGCAGAAGGAAAAAGATTAGCCTAAGTAGGAGCATTTTGCAGGAGGCTAATGCCGATTGGCAACAAAACTTAGATAATTCTCTTTGTTGCTCTGTCACTTACTCTGAAATCTTTTGTACTTCACAGTGAATTAAAATCTTCATACTTTATTCTTTAGTTCTTGTTTACTGTTTTTGTGGGGCTTTTTTGAAGTAGGTGATTCAAGAATATACAATAGAATTGTCTGGAGTGTTTGCTTTGGTAGAATGTATCATATCCATTGAATACTTACTAAATGCATCTATTCCTTTCAAATATTTGACCTATATTTACCATTTATTTGAGTAACTTTGTCTGGTAACATTAATAGAAAATCTGTCAGAAGCCTTTTAGCAGAAGACACTGTCTTCCATTCCCAGATGTAAAATCAAGTTCACTCATTAGGAGGGAAAAAAATTGTTGCTCGCCTTAAAAATTCTTATGTCACCTTCATCCTTACACGAGCACAGCAAATAATTTTAGTTCTGTTTGCAGGGCAAGCAGCAAAATGTGTTTTAGTCAGATCAAAAAAATAGGGCCGTGCTTTCTATGTATTAATATAGATATTACCAGCAGTCAGCAGCTGTATTTCACTTCTTGTATGCTTGATTCAAACTTCCTCCTTTATACATTCAAGAAGATTTTTTATTTTGTAAAATTCTTAACAATACACTTGTTAACATTAATGTTCACTTCCAAATGGAACTTGAAGGTATCTGGAAATTACAACAGGGTAATTATTTTCCTCTAGAAAGGGTGGTATCTCCAGTCTGTGGTGGGAACTGTTACTAAAGAAAAGTATCTCTAGCTGCACTAAATTCTTGGATCAGCGTTGATAGCATAACATTAATTGCTGTTCCCTTCCATGAATTCATAAGGAATATATTATTCTAAGATGCACACTTTTTCTTTTACTTCATGCTTGTAAGCTCTTTAGTTGACTTTTATTACTTAATTTCTTTTTTCTATTTGAATGTTGGGCTTCTTTGTTTGTTTGGGGTTTTCTTTGTTTGCTTTTTTTGATTTGGTTGGTTGGTTTTGTTTGGGTTTTTTTTTTTTTTTGCTTCTGTTTGTTTTTGCATTTCCTTACTTCTCTTTCCTCTTATTCTTCCCTGATCCTATTTATTACAGGAGAATCAACGTATGCAGCAGAATATAGTTTCCATAACCAAAGAGGTGTTTGATCTCCAGGAGACAATTAATTGGAAAGATAAAAAAATAGGGGTATGAATCCAAATATGGGGGGAAAAGTTTGGTTTTTTTTTCATTTTTGAAGTAGATGGATGCCCCCCATCCCCCAAGGAATGCTGTGTACTCCAAAGAAATGAAGGCCACTCAAATTAAATATTTAAAATGTTTTGTGATCTTTCTTTTCTTTAGCCAATGAGCTCCTCCTCATCTTTAATTGCATAGTGATAAATAATGCTAGTTAAATCTAGAACATAGCATGATAAACTTATTATGCATACAATTTTATATTTATTATATTTTTCAAAATATTTTTTACCTGCATTCAGAGTTTGAAACACTCATTGTCTCCTTATTCTTAACATAGGTAAAAAAGCCCCAGGTCCATTTATTGATCCATAGTGACATAATATAATTTTATATAGATTTGAAATTGTTTTTAAAGCTTTCAGTCTCCTTAGAGACAAATACAGTTTCCAAAACTTGAACAATTCAAGCCTTTGTTGCCATTTGACTCCTGACTCTGTTGTCATCTTAGCAGTTTGCGTAAGAATTGGTAGATTTTTGAGCAGTCTGCTTTCCACTACCTGGTATGAGAGAGACTAGGTACCCTCAGTAATGGAAAACCTAGAGAGCTGCAGGAGCTAAGGGTCAAAATGTAGTGAAGCCTCAGTAAATATTTGTAGATGAAGCTTGCATTTGGCGTATCTACTTCTAAGAAATATGATCTCAGATTGGCTTGTGCATTCCTGTATTGCACTTCGGATCCTTCTAGGTAGGACTGCTTAGCTTAGATGCAACACTGAACCAAGCTGATTCCATGATACCATACACAAAATACCAGCTGTTGGAATTAAAGGTTGTGTGGGACCTTTTGAGTAGCATCTGTAGGAGTCCTGTCTAGGGAAGGAAGGTGGTACAGGAAAGGCTGTAGTGATATTCGCTATGCAGCTAGTCAAACGGGTTGTCAGCTTTGCTTCTGGGAGACACAGAAGTGGTAAAACTGTCTGAGTTGGCCTGATCCTTGGTGTAACTAACATGGCTCTGAAGTTATGGCTGTTCTAGGCCACAAGCAGATTGCCTGGTGCTGAGACCGAGTTACTGGAAAGTCTCTAGAAAGCAATTGTCTTCCTCTTAGTAGCTCTAGGGTCATTTACCTCCAACTGCATTTTACACCAGATTTTGACATAGATGCATTTCTCTGAAAACTGCTGTGTTTGCTGCAATTCAAATCATTTAAAAAAATTATCTTTTAACAGATAGGGCCCAGTTAAAAAAAAAGACCTGTTACACCATCTTTTTTTTTCAATCCATATTTATTTCCCATTTCAGTCCTTCATATTGCAATTTTCTCTTCCATCATAAAGTATTGCAAGATTATTTTTTTTTTCTGAACATTCTTCTAACAGTTTGGTTATTTTTTTTAGTTTTTAATCATTTTCTTTTCACCTTTGTGTACCAGTCTGTCTTAATTTGTGCATTTTTTTTTGGCGCAAGCTTTTGTCTCTTAAATACATGGCCAGAGTTAATACAGAGCATACCATTTAATGTTCAAAAAAGTATAGCTACCAGCCACATTGACAAGAAAGATTAGACAAAATTTTCCTACCAGTTTGTGTTCTTGTAAAGCCCAATCATTGGATTATTATTCTTTTTCCTATTTTTTTAATCATCTTGGAGTTGAAATATATTAGTTCTTAAAATGTAAAGATGCTGCTGTCTTCTCACTTCTGTTATCTAAAAACATTTGCATACTTCGCTTAGCTCAGTTTTTGAGTCTTTCTCCAACATACTGAGTAGCTTTGCTAATTTTTATTCCATTCCAGTTTCAGAAGTATGAAAAGCTTCACAAAGGAGTAGTTTCGAATTGTAATCTAGTTTTACAGAATATGCAGGACAGATTCTGCCTCAGAAAGAAAGGGAAGGCAAGCAGAAGAGATAGCATGAGTTTCTTTTACACTTGCTGCCTTATATTGTCCTGTTTCTACAAAGTGAATTTGGTCTTAGATCAATTTGAGGTCACTGAACTATAACTTCCAGGTTTTATTCTTGCAATATACAGCTATTTTATTGCTTGGTGGCTCCAAATTGTACATGCAATGCCAATTTGAAATTAGCATGTCTGAGTTTGGTATAGATTTCATGAAGATTTTTGGAATATTTAAAAAATAGGACCTCAGACAAATCTGCTTTCTGCCAAATGATCGGATTTAAATCATACTAGTATGTTAAAACGTGCCTGTAGAGTTTAGTTTTTCTGAGGTCTGCCCCAATAGAAGAATTACAGAGGTAGCTTTAGTACAGAATCCATGTCATGTATCGCAGTCCATGAGCATACATACAGTGACAGTTTTACTGAAGTTTTTCAATATGAATAATGATCACTAATCTCTCTGTAGGTAGAGATAATATGGTTCTGTCAGTTTTGCTTCACTCCCCACCAAACTTTTCTCATTTTCAACACTAATGCACAAAGGGTGAGAACAGAAAGGATGTTCTGGGAAGATCATCAGCATCACAAAGCACTGCCAAGCACACAGGAGCTGTGTCTGCAGCGTGACTCTGGGCCTCTGCCTCCATTCTCTCAAGTGGGGCAGCTTATTCCCCCTTCTCTCTCTGCCATTAGGCTTCAAAATGGCAAAGGTGTATGTAGCTTTGAGTAGAACACAAAAGGATGTAATGATTTAATATTCTTCCCACTCTTAATAATGTAGTTAGAGATGTAGTATGTTAGGAAATAAAAGGACATCTTATGAATTCTCAGATGGTGATATGACAGCAAATGCTTTCACCTGTTGAATTATCTGTATTTTAAATGTTACATCTGCATATGATAAATCAATTGCAAGAGCACTTCTTATTTTTTTTCTGCTAAAATTCAGAGTAATGCATTAAAATATTGTTCTAGTGTACAGATTCTAGATAATTATTAAAATTTAGCCCATTGCAATCATTCTGTGGGGCATTTACAATACCAAGACGTACACCTTCATTTCTTTCTTGGTATCAGTCCATTCCTAAACATTCATGCATGACATAAGATTTAGCAGGATAATTTTCTTGGCAAAATGCCTGTACGTTGTTGCAGTTGCTGTACGGTCAGGATTATTTGTAACGCATGCGGTACTAAATTGGAATGGAATACTGGGAATGGAATATTTTCACCCAGTCAGGTGAAATTAACTGCCAAGTATCACAGCTCTGGTGTAGGTACACAAACCCATTTGTGTCCCTCGTGTGCTTTTAGCTGCAATCCTTTTTTGTGCTAAAATAGTGCTGCTAGTGTTTGCTGCTCCCCTCCCCAGCCCCTTAAAGCTAATTGCTTTGGGTTTCATTCAAGGGTGGTTGCAAAAACTTAGTAAGTTAACTAGTGTTTGAATATGAATGACAGGCTTATTTGTCCAAGGTATTTATGAGGTAAGGTTTCTACTTCTATACTTTACAAAAGGCAGAGAAACTCGTTCAACGGATGTAACGTTTTAGGATCTCTGCCAGCTGAGTTCCAGCAAACTTTATTTCTGATGACTGAGTGGTCAGAAGAATTAAGAACCACTTACACTTTTGATTCTCAATTTGTCTTAGAAAAAAATCCACCAAAAATAGAATTCACCAAATAAAAATAAGAAAAAAAAAAAAAAGTGATGGAGCTCTGGAAAGAGGCTGCCCATAGAGGTTGTGGAATCTCCTTCTCTGGAGAGATTCAAAACCCGCCTGAATGTAATCCTGGGCAGCCTGCTCTGGGTGACCCTGCTTTAGCAGGGCAGGTTGGCCAGGATGATCCCCAGAGGTCCCTTCCAACCTCTTCCAGTCTGTGATTCTGTGAAAATGTGTTAGAGAATCTACAAAGAATCATCTGGAAAAAAATTGTCATCTCAAACGTGCAGCAATGAGTCCAGATACATTACTTGTAAAAGGTAGTTATCAGAGATGTATGTTTATATATATATATTAAATATCCCTTTTAATTTCTTTACTTTTACTGAGCTCTTTGTATTTACTTGTAGAAAATCTCTCTGCTGTCTATCATATGCTTTTTCTCTGTGCCATTCTTTTTCTTGCTATCTGCCTGAACCCAGGCCCTAGAAAGACAGAAAGATTACTTTGACTGCATTAAGAATGAGCGAGATGAGCTCAGAGAGGAGTTGGCTGACCTGAAGGAAACAATGAAGAGAGGAGAGGTATGTTGGTAGTAGTTACTTTAACAGAAATCCAGGAGTGGGGCATGAAATCAAGGTCAATGAAAGAGGAAGAATGGTTACTATTCTTGTGCAGTCTCAATACCTGACCGCAGGGTAGGATAAATGGTGCCCTTCGTTCTAACTGCTTTGATCAACTTGAAAAGCTTTTGAAAAGTTCTTCTCTGGCCGATTGTATTTTACCACTGCTCTTGGATGAGTAGTTTATTTTCTTCTGTATTTTTAGAAACATGGATTAGTTATAATTCCAGACGGCACACCAAATGGTGATGTAAACCATGAGTCGGTGGTCGGTGCAATAACGGTTGTGTCGCAGGAAGCGGCTCAAGTCTTGGAATCTGCAGGAGAAGGACCACTAGGTAAAAATATCTTAACATACTTCACATAGTGGTTTTGTTTCTCTCCTGTTAATCGGTGGCTTGTGATTTACACGTAGAAAGAGATACCTGAGATGCTTCTGGAACGCATGCTTAGAAAACTTTGAAGACTGTTGGTTTTGTTTGGTTGTGGTTTGGTTTTTTTTTAGTAGTAGTAGTAATATTTTTATGCTGAATAAAAAGACAAATCTTTTGAGTAAAAAAAACATACCCAAAGAACAGGAACAAAAAAACAAACAAAAAAAACACACACCAAACTGTGTGTGCTTGGATATATTAGATCTTGTGGTCCAGTTTCTTTTTTATTACGGTCAGAAAATATTTTGTCTTGTGTAGTCTTGTATATAATGAAAGAACTTCTGTTCGGAGAAGCAATGCATTATATATTCTTTGCTCTTCCTTGAAATACTTCTGCCTTTATTTCTGTAAAACAAGTGCGGTCTTTCATTACATTCATTAGGGGAAAAAAAAATCTTAATAACATTCAAAAAATGACACAGACAACAAAAAAGATAGAGGTTTTGGGGTCCTTTATTTTAACTTGCTTTTATCCTTAGGTTGGACAACTTACTGTGTGCACAGTCAATCCACTATAAAACTCCTCTTAGTTAGCATGAAAGGAATATCTCTACAGACTTGCATTTTCTTTGTACGTAACAGTTACTCCCCCCCCCCCCCACCCCCCCCCCCCCCTCCCCTCCCCCCCCGCCCTCCCCCCCCCCTTCCCCGCCTC